>CAUYQV010050170.1:0-14046 GCA_963574575.1 Galagoides demidoff
AATAAAAGGTATAAGAGAAAAAAAAACAGTGCTTCAGGGCCACTTATCTTAGAATGACCCCCGGGTGCAGATGTGATTAAATCACCAATTAATAGCATGTGAGCGGGTCAGAAGTTTTTTTCATAAACCTAGGGTTATTTCACTCACACCCATAATCCGAACCCAGGACGCTGCGAGGAGTCAATTTTTTTTTTTTTTTTATTAATTGATATCCGTATACATTAATGTAAACATCGGGTACATTGTGCTGCTTTCATATACAATTTGAAACACTTTCATCAAGCTGTTTAATATAAATTTCATGTCATTTGCTTAATCATTGTATCAAAACTTTTATATTCTAGTTCTAGAAAAGTTCACTTGTACCCTTGTTAGACAGATATATAGGTGATCTTTCCCGTCACCCTCCCACCACCCATCCGCCCTTCTCCCCTCCCCTTCCCCACCCCCTCTCCATATTTTTGGGCTAGAATTAAGTTGTATCTTTTGTTTGAGAGCTATAGATTAGTTTCATAAAAGGGCTGTGTACATTCCAACATATTCTTTAGGCCAACCCCTCTACCGAGACTCGGTATGTGCATGAGCTCATTTAATTATCAATAATACTATGCGGTAAATGTTACTCTGAACCCTGTTTTAGCGATGAAAAAACAAAAGATGAAGAGATAAATGAATTTTCCAGAATCTTAGCAGATTTGGGATTTGAATACAGGCAACTGCCTTCAGATCTGTGTCATTAACAACCCCCATGTGCTACCTCATAAAATAAATATTTGCTACTGAGGAATGAATGAAACTCCTCTCCTGTCCCAGCTTTCCCGAACTTTGCCTTCCACTTTCTCACATATACACCGTTATAAATTATGTGTGTGATGAAAATACTCACTTGTACCTTTCTGGTCCCAATATGCCAATTCAGAAGCCAACCTTCCCTTTCTGTCTCTTATTCTAAGAGTGGTAACATATCGGCTTGACAGAGTCATTACAGTATGTCCCATTTGTAGTGAAAGAAAATGTTGGATTTAAAATACCGTGGAGTCCACTTAGTAGACATCATTAAGGTAGGACCAAGGAATTAAAAAAAAATTTTAAGCAGAGAATCATAAACATGTAACAAGTTTTTCACATTTCTAGCAATGTATTTTAACTTAATACATACACGTCTGCTGTTTTTCACAAGTCTTTTGATGAAGAATCAAGAATGTTTCTCTAGTCTGGCTGCTGTATTGACTGGAGTTTCAGGTTGTCTTTCTTACATATACCATTCCTGTATTTCATTGTACAGGATTACATTTCAGTTTCTTTATAGTGGAAATGACTTAGGAACTTGGAGGCATTCTCAGTTGAAAATCTTTCAGATCTGATTTTCTTTGCCTAATGTAATGGAAATCCATTTGTAGGGCTTCACCTTCATAAAGTCCATAAAGTCTCTCTAAATCTGTTACATTTAATTTTAAAGGAAACAATTCCATTTCTACTCAGAGGTCATAGGTTTGTAATAGATACTTTGTTAGCACCTGTAATTTATTGATACAATGACAAATACAACTGGCCAGAGCAGATTTGGGACCAAACAAAACTGACATTTGACAAATGTGCAGCTCAACTATGAGGAGGAGAAATATATGGAAGTTCCAGAGAATAGTAATTTATTGTCCACAACCATTCAGTGTGTCCTTGGCATTTCACCATAATAAAGAAATAGCATCACTGTTCCAATAAGAAGTTACAAGGTAGATCTTTGGTAAGATTGACACTCAATAAGGACTTTTCTAAGTCTACATAATAATTTTAAAATCTTTTTAAAAATGTATAATGTTTAATGATGCCAGAAATAATTTTAAAGTCATTTCCTTTATTCTTTGTGTGTGTATAGGAATTATAATTTAAATTTACAGAATTGGAAGGAGCCCAGTTCTCTGACTTTAGACAAAGAAAGCCCAGGGGGGCTCTACTGGATACAGTATTGCCTACAAGAACCTGTGTTTCATTGTGGAAGCCATAAAACTTAAAATATTTTTTAAGTGGGCTATTTGAGGCATATAGCCTCTCAACTAGGTTATCTAGATCAGTTCTCGATTCTAATGTGTTGGCGCTTGTGACCTATCTTTGAGTTCCATGTAGATTTGTAAAGAGAGGCTTTTGTGCTGCATCTAATCCTTTTCCTCCAGTTAGAATAAATTAATTTCCAAATGACACAGCGGATTTTTCTCTGAGTCAGAAGATTTGAGAACTATTGCATTTTCTGCCTCTGGGTAGTGATATATCCAGCCTATTTCATTATGTTATCAAATGAATCTGTGCTTTCAAATATGTAGGAAGCAGAGCCGGTAACTGACTGTGCTGGTGCTGCCTCAGAGGAAATTTATCAAGAATTGGATGCATTATTCTCACTGTACCCCTCATGCTAGATAATTTCCCTAATCATGTTAAACAAGTTTCTTTTGACATACCATTTTCCCGGTCCCTGTATTATCCCTTGGGCACCCTCACTTTCTTTAAGTAAAATGATGTGTATTTGCTTTTTTTGTTGTTTTCATTTACCTGGCTCCCATAGTTATTTC
This sequence comes from Galagoides demidoff, assembly GCA_963574575.1. NCBI lineage: Eukaryota > Metazoa > Chordata > Mammalia > Primates > Galagidae > Galagoides > Galagoides demidoff. Next base: position 2,565 of record CAUYQV010050170.1, read on the forward strand.
CTAAGCCATCTTAAAGATTTTATCTTTTAGAAATTTGCCTGTTATGGATAATATTTTGGCCTAAACACAAACACAGTACCACAGTCAATAATCTGACATTTTTTTATCAAAGATATATCATTTTATTTTGCATTCTTTCAATAACTTGATCACCCCTTATTTGTGAGAGTTGTTTTTTTTTTTTTAATAGTTTGCAACTTAGGACAATCTGGAAAGGTTGATGCCTTTCATATAGTACAAATTCTTTCTGATTTCCCCCACGTACACTCAAAGATTTCTGCTTTCTAATACTAGCACTGAAATTTCAAGGTCTTCACACAGTGATAGCAACAGTGAAAAAAATTTTCTATAATTGAGATGATAGATACATATCCAATCTAAAATTTATACAGTAGAACCTTTGTAGGTGGACCACCGAAGAGACTATAACAAATTGGTCAACATACAGAGGTGGTCAACATAAAGATGTAGGCCTCGTACTGATACACATATGTGTGGTACATGTCTGGTCTTTGAAAATTAGGGTCAACTTCAGGGGGTGTTCGATGTAGGCAGGGGGTCAACTATGAAGTTTCTACTATTTTTAATGTTGATTTTAAGTATAAGTTTGTTACAAGTATATTTGTGGTTGTCTTTTTAACTTCTTATCTACAGAAGATGCAGTTTCTGGACCTTTAGTGTCCAGTAAGTAGTAACTTAGAAGCAATCTCGGTCATAATATAGCAAGGTTGTTTACATTTGTGAGTGGAAAACCAGCATTGGATAGAATATCCTGGAAATGGTCAAACAGACTGGATGGAAATAAAAGGGAAAAAGGAAGATGTTTAAAAACTAGGGACATTGAAAATGGTGGATTTACTAAGAGAATCAGTTATTTTTGGTTTTGTATATAAAAGTGCACTTTCTTCCACTGTTTATCAGACTTAAATTCCAGATTTTCTATTTAAAGGTGGTAATCCAAATTTGGTTGTCATTTAAATAGTGTCTAGAGAATTACACTTGCATGTTCTTAAATGCTAAATGTAAATATTTTTATTATCAGGAGAGCCTGTGAAGTAGCGTGTTTTCTATTGCTTGGTAACTTCTTTTGAAAGGAAAAGATTTGTTTGATCATCTGGACTATAATAAGATTCAACTGCGGTGTGGGGCTCAGTGTGGCTCCCTACCACACTCAAAGATGATTTCAGGTTGTTAGTGTAAGACTTTCTTTAAAGTGGGTTTTATATAAACTTAACCTTTACTATTTATTATCACTATCTAAGATTTCACCAGTTAAAGGAAATATTTCTGAGCATGACTGGTATCCTCAACTTTTAATTATATTACTTTTTCAAAGTTAGGTAGGTGTGGAAACATACTCTGTGAGTCACACCATTTTTTCTTACTTTGTGTATGATTTTTTAAAAGGCTCACTATCAACAGCGGAAGCCCTCTGTTCCCTTGAAATTCCATAACAGAGACTCCATGGACATGCCGTGTCTTTATAACTTACCTCTATTTATTGAACTAGCAGCTGGCCTGTCTTTCCATCTCTCCGCGTTTTGTGTGTGGTTACACTTGGCAGGTTTGTGGCAAACAAATCTGATTGTTGATTTTAGATTTCATGCCTCATTGAAGCTTTTTGTTATTTGAGCCAAAAAGTGGCAATAACTTTTTATTTGTGATGTAACTTCTGACTGTTATACAGATCTGTTCTCGAATCAGATAAAAATCCAGAAAGCAAATGACCTGACTTATGAATAGGAAGGAAGGGGTTTGTTTTTTTTTTGCCTCAACAGTGAAAGTGTTGCCTTTGTTTCCTGAGCCCATTTCAGTATGGATAATTTGTCTTTTACTGAATTGAGTGTTGCTGTTTTGTTCACTTGAAGACCTTGGTCTTCACCAAATCTACAACACAGTAACACTGAAATACATTATGTACTGATTTTACAGTACATATGTACTGTACATATTATATGTAACATATAATGTTAACATTGACTGAGTTTTCAGTTCTATTCTATAGTTGCTTTTTAAAAAGTTACTATTTTTTTCTTTGTACAGAAGAAACACATCAATTACTTTAATTTTTTGGCTTATTAATTTTTATTAACTTTTTTATTAAACAGTGGGTTTATTCCATAAATTGATTAGACAAACTCTCTCAGGTAGATAAGTAGTTTTTTTTTTTTTTTATTAAATGATAGTTGTGTACATTAATGCAATCATGGGGTACAGTGTACTGTTTTCATATACAATTTGAAATATTTTCATCAAACTGGTTAACACATCTATTACTTTAAAGGCAAGAAGGTGCATTATAAAAAAGACAAAATTATTAAGGAATTATAAAAAGACTTTCAGCAATGATTTATTAAAAATTCTAATTTTAATTATCAGTGGATTGGCTCTACTTTTTTCATAGTTGTAGATTTTGTATCCTGAGAACATTTTAAGAAAATTTCTTGAATTATTAATTATTAGAAAAGGAACTGTTAATTTCCTTGTCAAAATTCTTAACATTTTTATGTCCTACAAACAGTTTGACTTAACATTTCAGACTTTTATGGAAATAGTACAGTGACTTATTAGTTTATTATACCAGCATGGCTAGGAATAAGCATTACTATTTTACATTATCACACTAGGTGAGTCTTTCAGAAGCATTTTGATGGGAGATGTACTTAAAATTATCTGTTTCTAAAAGAGAATGTTAGCTTAGTGTATGGCATTTTTATGAACATTTAAAAAAATCAATAATGATAAGAAAATTATCTCTATTTGTAGATGACATGATTACATATGTAGGAACCCCCCAAAGATTTTACAAAATATTAACACTAATAGCTGAATTCAAAATCAACATCAGGACATTGTTATATACAAATAATAATGACCCAGCTAAAAAAAAGAAATAAGAATACAGTCCCATTGATTCTATCAAGAACAACAAAAAACCCTTAGGAATAAATGTAATCAAGACAATGAAAGATCTGTATGTTGAAAACTATAAAACATTGATGAAAAAAGTGTTAAAAGACAAAAACATATGGAAAGATATCCCCTGTTCATGGATCATAACAGTTAATATTGTTCAAATATCTATACTACTGAAAGCAGTCCCTATCAAAATTCTAATTACACTCTTCACTAAATAGAAACAAAATTCTAAAATGAACATGAGCCATGCACACACACAGATCCAAATGACCAAAGCAATATTGAGGAAGAAATATACAATTGGAAGCATCATACTTCCTGTTTTGAGATTATAAAGGTATAATAATGGAAATTTTATGATACTGGCATAAAAATAGATACATAGATCAATGAAACAGATTAGAAAGCCTAGGAAAAAATTCAGACATATATGGTCAACTAATTTTCAACATGGGCACTGAGAGGTCGCAATGGGGAAAGGATCATCTGTTGATTAAATGATTCTGGAAAGCTAGATCTGTACATGCAAGGACTATTGAAATTGGACCCATATCTGGTACCACACACTAAAAGTCAATTCAAACCAATGGGAGAAGATGTTTGCAGGTTATGTCTCTGACAAAGGTTTAATAACCAGAATCCATAGACAACTCAAACGTGTTAGCAAGAAAAGAACAAGTGATCCTATTTCAGGGTGGGCAAGGGACATGAAAAGAAATTTCTCTAAAGAAGATTGGCGCATGGCCTACAAATATATGAAAAAATGCTCAAAATCCTTAATCATCAGAGAAATGCAAATAAAAACTACTTTGAGGTATTCACCTAACTCCAGTAAGATTAGCCCATATCACAAAATCCTCAAACCAGAGATGTTGGCATGGCTGTGGAGAAAAGGGAACACTTCTACACTGCTGGTGGGAATGTAAACTAATATGTTCTTTTTGGAAAGACATCTGGAGAACACTTAGAGAACTAAAAATAGACCTGCCATTTGATCCTACAATTCCTTTTAGGTAAATACCCAGAAAACCAAAAATCACATCACAACACAGATATTTGTATCAGGATGTTTATTGCAATTCATAATTGCTAGGGCATGGAAGAAACCCAAGTGCCCATCAATCCACGAATGGATCAATAAATTGTGGTATCTGTACACCATGGAATATTATGCAGCCCTAAAGAAAGATGGAGGCTTTAACTCCTTCATATTTACATGGCTGGAGCTGGAAAATGTTCTTCTTAGCAAAATATCTCAAGAATGGAAGAAAAAGTATCCAATGTACTCAGCCCTACTATGAAACTAATTTATAGCTTTCATACAAAAGCTATAACCCAATTATAGCCCAAGAATATGTGGAAAGAAGAGAGGGAGGGGAGGGGAGAAAGGAGAATGGGTGGAGGGAGGGTGATTGGTGAGATCATGCCTATGGTTCATCTTATAAGGGTACATGTGAATCTTTCTAAATGTAGAATATAAATGTCTTAATACAATAACTAAGAAAATCACATGAAGGCTATGTTAACCAATTTGGTGAAAATATTTCAAATTGTATATAAAAATAGCACACTGTACCCCATGACAGTATTAATGTACACAGCTATGATTTAATTAAAAAAAATAGGAAAAAAAGCAATGGAAGGAAAGTAAAAATGGCTTAGTGATAAGTTACCCAAGTTACTGAATTGTGCTTCTTGAATTCTCTTGGCTAAGGACATACTGTACTATGTCAAGACTGGTTCTTAAAGGGACCCGTAGTGGTGAGAAATAGAAGGAAAAAATCAAAAGGGAGAAACCAAGTGATGGAAGAATGGATGAGGGAGGGTCAAAATACTATGCTACAGAGAAAGCTTTCTATTGGTCAGTCCTGTTTGTGTATTAGAAGTTATTCCTCAGGCATGCTGGTAAAGTTTATGAGTACCTCAGTTATTGAGTAAAATGATAGGTCCTTCCAATTTCTTTTTTAATTTCCCTTCATTAAACTATAAAAAGGAGGTATCCTGGTTCAGAGGATAAACAACCTGCCAGTCTCTCTTATTTGTTTTTGATTCTTACCTAAAGAAAGAGATTTAATCCCCAAAGCACTCTTGGGCCCAGAGACTCAGTCTGTCAATTCTTGCCAGATGTGCAAATTCTATCGTAAAGGCAAATGTACTAGAAGAAAATCCCTTCTACCAAGGAATTAGAGGAGTGGTTATTATTGTTGCTGTTGTTGTCTGTTGAAGGAAATGTGGTGGGTTTCCATTTCAGGGCCACCATCACATCCATTTCTAAGCCCTTATAGTCTGGATTACAAAACTCTGACTCCTTGGCAGGTATCTCTCCTTAAATATTGTCTAAGAACTTGTGATTTTATAAACACCATTATAATTATACCTCTCATTATTAGACTGAATTATTTTTTTTACAAAAAGCAAACAAAGAAATTATTCCAAAAGATAAAAACCAAAAAATTAATTACTCCTATAAATACACTTTGATATAACTCTCTGTCAAATATGAAAGCTTTTTCCCTATTGGAATTCTTTCCTGTTGATTTTGACAATTGTCATTAGGTCTGCTGTGCTAACAAGTAGTTTGTGGGCATATTTTTAATGTCTAAAGAGAACTCAAATTAATCCATATGAGAAAAGACAATAATGCCATATATCAATGGTGAAGAAAGATGAATATAACCTTCTCTAAAGAAGACAGATGAATGGCTAACAAACATATGAAAAAATGTTCATCATCCCTAATTATTAGAGAAATGCAAATCAAAACCACTCTGAGATACCATCTAACCCCAGCGAGAATGGCCCACATCACAAAATTTCAAAACTGCAGATGCTGGTGTGGATGTGGAGAGAAGTGAACTTACACTGCTGGTGGGACTGCAAACTAATACAAATTTTTTGGAAGGAAGTATGGAGAAACCTCAAAGAACTCAAATAAGACCTCCCATTTGATCCTACAATCCCATTACTGAACATGTAGCCAGAAGGCAAAAAAATCCTTTTACCGTAAGGACACTTGCACTAGACTGTTTATTGCAGCTCATTGTACAATTGCCAAAATGTGGAAACAGCCTAAATGCCCACCAACCCAGGAAGGAACTAACAAGCTGTGGTATATGTATATCATGGCATACTATTGAGCCATTAAAAAAGATGGAGAATTGACACCCTTTGTATTAACCTGGATGAAGTAGAACACATTATTCTTAGTAAAGCATCACAAACATGGAAAATCAAGGATCCTATGTACTCAATGCTAATAGGGGGACAATTAATGACCTAGTACATGGTGGGGAGTGGGCGAAGGGGAGAGCAGCAAGAGGGAAGGACGGAGGGAGGTAGGGGAGTCATGGTATGTGACACACCTTTTGGGGGTAGGACACAATTATTAGAGGGACTTGACCTAACAAATGCAGTCAATGTAATTTGGTTCTTTGTACCCTCAATGAATCCCAAACAATTTAAAAAAATGTAAAATGAGTTCCTGGTATTTGTCCCAATCACTACCAACTATGTTATACTTTTTTTTCTTAGCACTTGTATGATTCGTTATAATTTGGGGGGTTATTTCTTTATCATCCGTCTCGTAATCACTACTACCCTTGCCATAACTGATTGAAGATAAGGGAAGTTTTCCCCAGTATCTTCCAAGGTCTAAAGTCTAAGCTTCCCTTTAATGATATTATTCACTTTGATGGAGATGACATTATTATTAGTTGTATGTCAGGCACATGACTGTTGAGTGTGTTATGCACAAATCTTATTTAATTGTTATAACAAAAATTCACGGTAACCATTATGCCTCCACTTCCTCACAAATGAAAACAAACAAACAAAAAGAAAAACTAGAGCTCAGAGTAGGTAGTTTGCTTTGTTCTTAAAATGTCACCAGTGCGGAGAAACGCATCCACCAGACAGTAGGTTCTCAATAAACATTTGTTAAAAGAATATGTGAATAAGGTGGAAAATAGAAAGTCATTTTTAGCTCCTGAGCTTATAAAAAGAAGAGCTTAACAGAAAGGGGAAAGTGCTATTTATAAACATAGCCACAGTTTAAGGGCAGTAAGCTCTGTTGTTGAAAAGTTCCCTTTGCTCAGCTGAGTGTCTTGATACCTGATTTGCTACTTAGGGTGTGGGCCCTTGACTATAACCATCACACCTTCCCGGAAAGAAGAGCAGAAAGGCTGGGTGAGAGCTGCACTAGCCTCAGACCAGGCAGCCAATGTAATAACAGACTCAAGAAATCAGTTGCAAAAGGAAATTTCAGAATGTGAGCACCCTAGAAATCTCTATTGCCTCTCAGGGATACGCCCAGAAAACTGATGGAATTTAAATCTTAACGAAGTGGAAGGCTTTAGCTAAAATTAGCGTTATACATACCTAAGCACAAAACAAGCATCCTCCTTTTTCAAAAACAAGAGACAACCACATGTAACTCGTGTATTCAGAATCATTTAAAGGAGAAATGTGTTTTTTAAAATTTAAAAACTTAAAATTAAAAAAAAAGGAACTTAAATTGCACATTTGTAAATGTTAAAGGGAACTTGACTTCTTAGTCCATTCAGGAAGCTATAACGAAATGCTGTTAACTAGGTGGCTTATAAACAACAGGAATTTATTTGTGACCAATTTGGAGTCTGGTTAAGTCCAAGATCAAGGCTGTGGCGTATGATATCTGGTGAAGGCCTGAGTTCTGCCTCTCAGATGGCACCTTCTTACTCACACAGTGGAAGGGGCAAGGTTCTCCTGAGCATCTTTTATAAGTGCACTAGTAGCCCGTTCATGAAGCTTCTGTCCTCCTGACCTAATAACCCCCTAAAAGTCACACTTACTAATACGATACTATCGCTTTGGGGGTATTTCAACATATGAATTTTTGGGGGGAGGGAGACACTTTCAGTCCGTAGTAGTTTGTTAATGAAGACACAGCATTAGGAAAGGCAAAAAGAAATAAATTATCCTTTTCTTCATTGATATCTTCTTCCTCAGATATTATAGAGTTTACATTTAAATTCTCAAAGTGTGGACTGGGACAAAGTTAAAATAAGACAAAAGTAGCAACAATAATTTATAGAAGCCGACAGCCTGTGATGTCACTGCTTTTAGGGAGGATGCCGCGTGATGAGGCAGCTAGACATCCCCCAGCCAACCATCACTGTCATCCCTGGTTACCAGTCACTTGGATTGACAATTTGCCATGTGCCTGGAATATTTTAAGGATCAATAAATGGTAGCAATTTTTAGTTATATAACTTCTCTGCCTTATGAACTCCTCCTCAACCTCTGAAGTCTATTATGAAGATTCTTTTTTTTCTCTGAAACATTCTCAACTTCCACCTCTCTCTTTCTGGGAGGAATAATGTCACGCTTCTGTTGTGCACCTTCAGTGTCTGCTACACACCTCTCTTTTAACTCCGAACAATGTCTACCTTGAGTATTATTTGCTTTCTTTGTTGGACGGTGTCATCTTTGAGTTCCAGGCATACACTTTATTCATCTAGGCCATGAGCTTGCCACAATGTATGCAGGTGGTTAATAAGAGAGAAAAAGAAACAATGAATAAATCTGTGAATGAAATAATGCAGGGCAGGTGGGGGGCTGGGTAATGTACAAGTTGTGCACATTATTGTGAACTCTAATGATAAAGAAAAGGGAAGCTGTGTGTGTGACTCGCATATGTAATCCTTTGAGCTCTGGAGTCTGAAAGAAGCCAGGGCAACAAAGACAGACCTGAAAATAAAAAGGGATGAGATGTGTTAAAATCGTCATACTTATAGCTAGAATTTATTGCATGCCTACCACGCTCCACATCTGATAAGCACTTTGGATGCTTTATCATCATTCTTACAGCGGCCGTCCAAAGTAGGTGATATTAGCCACATTTCACATTCAACTTGGTAGCAACCAAGGTATTTATTGTTGAAAGGTATTTATTGTTATCCCCATTTTGCAGGTAAGTGGAGCCCTACAGGGATCACAGTCTTTCCCAAAGTCACATAGCTATTTTTTAATAGAGGTAGCATTTTAACTCAAGTCAAACCAGCTACAAACGAATAGTTAATTATAAAATTAGGACCATGACCTAGGCAGGCTTCCTCAAACTACAGTCCGTGGGCCACATGCAGCCTGCCTAGGACATTTATCTGGCCCGCCCAGTGTTTTTGCCGCCGCTGCCTGTCCTGCTTAGCAGCCGACTCATCCTGGGGCCCACAGTCCGGCCCTCCAACCGTCTGAACGACAGTGAACTGGCCCCCTGTTTAAAAAGTTTGAGGATCCCTGAGAGTCTTTATCAATGAGTCCTGTATTTCATTTTTAACTCTCGTTCTCATATTTGTATCTCAAAAATCTTAACAAAGCACTGAATCTCCAGGATTATTATGTAGAGACAAATCAGGCTTTCCATACACATTGTGGAATTGAGAGAAAAGTAAACACCTATCTTGTTCATTATCTCTTTCAACATTTTGCTATTGTTACTCCCACTCTCAAGGAAAGTGGTATTTCCCAAAGTAGGTTCTGTGGGCTGTTAATAGGCCTTTTGTGTTCAAGTACTTCAAGAAGTGTTGGGTTAAATACAATTTGATTTATTTTTTGGGTATCTTGTTCAGGACTCCTTTGATACACTGATGTAGGTGTAAATCTACAAGTCATTAGTATACAGAGGAATTTGAAATTGAGATCAAGACACTATGCCTTTCCTTTTTTCCCCCTAAGTATCATAAAAGAGTTTTATTTCATTGTATGTACTTTTTTCTTTTGAAGGCACTGTGCCTCTGGAAATCTCTATCAACAACGTCAGCATATCAGCTGGGATATTTTGCACACACACCTATGAACTTTCATTAACAGACTCTGGCAGAAGTGAATTATTTTCTGCAAGCGGTGTTGCCTAAGTAGAAATCAAACTGCCTAAGAACCGGTAGACCTTCATCTGAATTCTGCCCCTAAGAGGCTATGTAAATGTGGTAAAGTTAGTTATCCTCTACAAAGTTCCGTTTCCTCTTCAATAACGTGTATACAGCAAAAAACACCTCATGTAAATGTTGAGTCTAAATGATCACTATAATAAAGCTATTAAAAGGGCAACATTTTGTTCCTACTACCAGAGGCACAAGGTTAGTTGCTTCATGTGGGATCATTTTTAAGCTTTGCTGGCAGTCATGAGCACTCTCCTCCTTTTGTAGAATAGGAGACTGCAGACTGCTGCAGACTGCAATTTACCATTACACAGATTTCTCAAAATCATATAACTAGAATGTGGGGGGACCTGATTTAAAATCCAATCCATCTGATGCTTTTACCTGTGGGTCATTAACTTCAAATTCCAAATGAAATTATCACTATGATCACTAATATTAATAAGGATATCAAACTTTTTTGATACTTTCTATATTCCAGGCATCATTCTAAGTAGATTATGTGTTTTATTTAATCACTGTAATAACTTTATTGATGCAATTTATTTATTTTATTAAATCATTGCTATGTAATGTTAATGCAGTCATGGGGTACAATGTGCTGGTTTTACACACCATCTGAAATGCTTTCATCAAACTGGTCAACATAGCCTTCACAGAATTTTCTGAGTTATTGTGTTAAGACATTTATATTGTACACCTAGTAAATTTCACTTATATCCTTGGAAGATGCACCGTAGGTGTGGTCCCACCAATTACTCTCCCTCCACCCTTACTCTCCCCTCCCCTCCCTCTCCCCTTTCCCCTTCTTCTTAGGCTATAATTGGATTATAGCTTTCATAAGAAAGCTATCAATTGATTTCATAGTAAGACCGAGTACATTGGATACTTTTAAAAAATTTTTTATGCTATGCAATTGTAGCTTCTTCTTTTTATTGCTTAAATAATGCATACATCTTTATGTATTATTTTCTTAATTATATTTTCTTCTTCCCCCCCCAAAAATTGTATTTAAACAATGTTATGGAATATTAAAGTTGAAGGCAATGTTAGAGGTTACTGAATGTTATTACTTTTTTTGAAAATGCCCTTTAATTTTCTAAACCACTATGGGCCTGTATGGATGATACTTGGCCTGGATTGTTTGTGATTCTAACTTTTACCTTAGATAAACTCTTTGGGAAACATAGCTCTCAATGACATTTATTTCAAAAGATACATGGAGCAGCAAATAGTTATTAGATATTACCAATAACACTAGAAAATAAGTTTAGTTTGGAATAAGATAGACCCCCTTTTCTTGCTTTTCTACCCAGGAGTTAATTTAACAGATCTCACCACTCTTGGTAGGCCAGTCCTGTACAGAGAAGACCCAGTTATAAAATTCAGGGGTAGGTGTTCGCATAATAGAGAGGACACGGTATCAGGGAGACTGGATTTTTTTTTTTTTTTTGAGATGGAACCTCGAGCTATCCCCCTGGGTAGAATGCCATGGCATCACAGCTCACAGCAACCTCCAACTCCTGGGCTCAAGTGAGTCTCCTGCCTCCGCCTCCCAAGTAGCTGGAACCACAGGCACCCGCCACAACGCCCGGCCATTTTTTGGTTGCAGCCATCATTGTTGTTTGGGGGCCCGGGCTGGGGATTTG
>CAUYQV010050171.1:0-38360 GCA_963574575.1 Galagoides demidoff
GGGCTGGGATGGGTCAGTGGCGTCAGCCCGCCATTCAGGGCTCCACCGCTGCTGACCTGGCGGCCCGAGCTGATCCCTGCTCACGCCGGCACCACAGTCAGCACAGAATAGCACCAGCCTTCTCCCCCTCCACTTCTCTCAAGAAGATGCCCAAGAATCAGAACTCCATAGGTAATAAACCTCCGGATATCGGAGTGGGTGGGTGGTGACTCCTCAGAGTTCAATATTGCAAGTGGGGAATATATACAGATTTATACAGTTTTCCAGTTTTGTGCCTGGCCGGAGGGTGCAGTGGCACACCAGCAGGGGTGTGAGGTCCAGTTTTTAGGAAGTTTCTCCCGTGGGATAGAGTGGGAGGAAGTTTGAGCTCTGCTCACTTGTTTGCATGGAGTAAACTGCGAGCCCTTGTTGCGGGGGAGGGGACTCCCGTCTGCTTGGTGGTGGATTCTGTACCTTTTGGTTGTATTTTTGGGGTCGCCGCTCGCCTCAGGAAGGTTGAAGTGTGCTCCTCAATCTTCTCTCTTAGCTCTGCTCCAAACCATCAGCTAATTAGCTAAACTTCTGTCCTTTCAGCCTTCTTCTGGACGGGAGCCTCTGCAAAAAGCTGGCTGCAGTCCGCCATCTTGGCTCCACCCTCCCTATCTGTTTTTAAAATGTATTACGAGCAACTGTTAGTTGAGTGGGTTGTACCACTTCTCTAATCAACGTGCTTTTCCCCATTGGGACTGCCTCCACACACTTGCCTGAGCCACCATCTTCCCTCACCAGGACGACTGCCCTGATTCCCACTGGGTCTCCTAGTGTAACCTTGGCCTGTCCAATCTATGCTTCACGCTATAACTAGGCAAGCCTATTGTATATGAAAATATGGTCATTTGCATGAAGAAAATCTTCTTTTCTACCCACAAACCTTAGGATCAAGCTCCAAATCTCTGCTACAGCTGGGACCCCAGCTTTATCCCAATACATTCCATCCATATGTCATGCTTCTTTCCATTACAGAAATTTCACTCAAATTCCCCTTCTTGAACTATCTTCTTCTCTCCATGTAGATCCCTGACTTAACCTTCAAGTCTTTGCTTAAAACTTACTTCCCAAGAGAAATCTTCCCTGTATTTGCAGATCAGATCAACCCCTCCCTTTGTAATCTCCCAAAGCCCCTTTCTGCTGAGCGCTTAATTATGCATCAAGTAATTATATTACTATGTGCCAGATAGTTATCAGCTGTAGTTTGTTGCTACATTTTATGACCCAAAAGCGTTAAGACCGTATCTGTCTTTATCACACCAAGTCCCCAGGATGTATCCAGTGTATGGCCTGGCCCTTCCTCAGATGCTGGGTGATGAATGAAGGGGAAAATGAAAGAATGAATGAATGAATTGCTACATAAAACTACCTTCTCTTAGCAGACCTAAAAGATAGCACTTACTGGGCATTTACTACATGTTAAACATTATTGGGGCTTAAATGGTTTTATTTCTTACATTTATAACAAACTAGTAAATTAGGTTCTAATAGGAACCTCGTATTATAGATAAGGCCCAGTGAAAAAGCTAGGTTGGAATCCAAAGCTAGATGTCCAACTTTTAACTGATAAACCAAATATCCTTTTTTTTTTGAGAGTGAGCCTCACTCTGTTGCCCTGGGTAGAGTGTTGTCATGGTGTCATAGCTCATGGCAGTCACAAATTCTTGGACTCAAGTGATCTTGCCTCAGCCTACCGAATAGCTGGGACTATAGGTGCCCACCACAATGCTCAGCTAGGTTTTCTATTTCTAGTAGAGATGTGGTCTTGCCCTTGCTTAGGCTCGTCTCAAACTCCAGAGCTCAGGCAATCCAATCCACCTGCCTCAGCCTCCCAGAGTGGGAGGATTACAGGCATGAGCCACTGTGCCAGGACCCAAATATCCTCCCCCCTTTTTTCACTTTTCTTTCTCTCTTTCTAGCTCTGTCTGTTTGTCTCTCTCTTTCTCTCTCCCCTCGCCCCCACATACCACACTTGCAGTTTACCATTTGATCTTGGTTCTATGTCCAGGGTAAGGCTTGTGGTAATGACAAGTGTCTGAAAAGAAGTAAGTTCAAAGAGAACTGAACTCTTTGGCACTGCCATAGAAAGTCCTTGCCATCCATACAGTCTTCTTAGTTGTTTCCCAGATCAGCTGGTATGTGGCCATGACTAACAGGAGGATGTGAAAGGAGGGATTTTGTTTTTCTCTTGAGGTCACAATCCCATTTATTTTAAACAAACAAGCTCTCTTTGGGTATCTGGCAAGTAACTGTAGGTACTGTGAGTGAATGTGCTTTGGTTTGCTGAGCTTTCTGTGTGGGTTTTAGCTCATTAAATCATCAAATTATGTGCAGGATGCTACACAGTTAAGATTGAAGGGTCAAAAATTGCACAGAGAGCTGCAAACCTTCTCTCTACTGAAGTTCAAGATTTTATATGCAAGCTGAGAAAACTTGTTTCCTATGGGTTTGCAATGAAAATTTTATAAATGATAACAGGTTTTATTTGCTAAGTATGGCATTTGAATAAAAAATGTTAATCTTTCGTAAACATTTATTTGCTAGTTATGGGAATCACCAAACTAGCAAGCTACAGAACTTGTTTGGTAGGGGTGTGTTTTAATTTTGTTTTGTATTTTGTTATTCTCGGGGTTAAGTTTTAAAATTCATAATTTAGAAATTATCAACCTATGACATAGATGCTAGAATCCTTCAACGCATTTCAAAATCACACATTGGGTAAATTGAGGAATGTTGACTTCAGGCTAGCCCATTTTTATTACAGATTTAAGCTTCTAGCTCTGTACTTTTAAAAGTTAATACATTGTTGGGTTCTTATTCTTCCCCACTGTGAGCCACATTTTCATTTTGTGACACAAACTACCTCAGTCACTAGATAAAGCCTTAAAGAATAATTTGACAATATACACTGAGGTCAGGATGACAGCTAAGTGACTGTGTTGTATGATTAAATTAAACCTGACAAAGGGTTGGTAACTTCTCGACATCCAGAATGATCGGACAACCACGTCCAAATTTGATCATTTGGTTGTGCACTGAAGTTATGGTGAAGGAGTTAGCTTGATCAGTGTGATAACCAAGCAACTTTTACCTTGCTTTATGCCAAATGCTTTCTGAGGTGCACTGTTAGGTTCTTGACAGATGATATATTTAGCAATCTACAAAATTTCATTCATTAAGGCATGGGAAGGAATTCTCTTTTCAGTGAAAACAATATACATGCCTGTTAATAAATGCTAGATCTTCATAAGAAAACATCCGCTCATGTGATATAATTTCTTTAAGCCTTTCAGGGTGATTTGAATATGTAATTTTGTATTTCCCCCAATATGCCATTAAATTGATATAGGCAGAAAAGAAAACAGTTTTGTTAACACAATCAATTGAATGATGTATAAAGATGAGGGATAAAATTAGCTTATACCAGTCATGATTCCTCGGTAACGGATTTGACTCCATATAGTTAGAGAAAGATTCCTTTCCAAAGCCAATTCTTCCAGGATAATGAAAACAACATTTTAAAAGCATATAGAGGAGTTCTTGCAGGAAGGTAAAACAATGAATTATTAAAGGTACTGCAGCTTCTTGATAAAAATTTTATGATAGCTGTACAAGTGTTCGTCGAACCTTGCCTTTTAGCAATATGAAAACATGAGCTGTGCGTATTTCAAGTTGTAAATTGTTTTCCTCTTATTGTCTCATTTAAACAATCTTTTCCAGGACAGGCTCAGAGGTACCAAATGACTCCAAATTATCAGCTACAGGTTTTTTTTTTTCTTCTCCCCCAGAATTATTATACCCATGATATTAAGGCCTTCCACTTTGTAGTAAAGCAAGTTGCATTTACAAAGGTTACTATCTGTCTCTAAAACAATATGCCAATAGATTATAAATACTACTGGAGAGGAGGAGAGTTGAACACTGAGCACAATCTCAATTGAAAAACATCTACAAGTTTAGTATTTAGAGTGTGCGGTGGGAGAAAAAATACAGCAAAAGGGACAATTCCTATTGGCCCCTGCACCATTTTGTGTGTGTGTCTGTGTGTACATACATAAAACAGTATAGAAAGGGTGACTTGTGAACAGAAGAAGTACTAACAAACCCCTTTTCTCTTTGGGCTTTGTGTTTACTCATTTGCAGAAGGAAGGTAACATATAAGAGCAATGTATGCTCTTTGGGCAATATCATATGCAGCTACCACAAGGCAACAGTTTTGAATTCAATTTCGCACTGAATTGCTATTCTTAGGCTCGGTGGTGACTGTTGATTAGAATAAATTCTCCTGTACATTTATTTGTTGCAGAGGAATTGCAGTCTGACGTTACAGGAGAACACCCCCAATACATTACATCACATGGCTGGATACCATGTGACCACAGCTCTAGCATGAACACTTGAATTAAGGTATTTCATCAAACTTGATCAAGTCTATTCAAAGGCCTAGGGACTGTGTTTCTTGGAAATAAACAAATAGCTAAGAAGCATTTTACTGAGGCACTAGAGTAGTGAATAGAGCCCAGATGGCATAGTCAGGAGACAAGAGTTTCTGCCACACTATTGTCATTTGCTATTGAAGTTATGTAAATTGTATCTGCTCTTTACAACCACACGGCCTTTCTATATGGACTGAAACTGAAATTATTGGACCTAAAAGTAAATGACTTAAGGTAGGGAATCATTTCATAAGGTGCCTATCATAAAAATGATTCTCAAGGAATAATGTCATACTCACTTTTGAATTTATCTCCCTTTGGGAATTGTTCTCTTGCTCCATATGTGTCTCCACATGTTAATTTCATGTCTTTAATTACCCCCCTGCCTTAGTGATTTTCAACCACAGTGCCATGGTGTGAGAGGACTTTAGCTGTGCCAGGAAAAATTTAAAGATCATTAATTAAATTATTTCAAAAGAAGTTCAAAGCACAGTAAATACATTCTTTTTTTATTCTTTTCTTTCTTTTTGGTCAAACTAATGTAAGTGTGCCACAGAAGTTTAAAATTTAACCACAGGTTCCAGTGTGCCATAAGATAAAAAAGGTTGAAAAACTGGCTCAGCGCCTGTGGCTCAATTGGCTAAGGTGCCAGCCACGTACACCTAAGGTGGTGGGTTCAAATCCCCAGCCCGGGCCCACCAAACAACAATGATGGCTGCAACCAAAAAATGGCCGGGTGTTGTGGCGGACGCCTGAGGTCCCAGCTGCCTGGGAGGCTGAGGCAGGAGACTTGCTTGAGCCCAGGAGTTGGAGGTTGCTGTGAGCTGTGATGCCATGGCACTCTACCCAGGGGGATAGCTTGAGGCTCTGTCTCAAAAAAAAAAAAAAAAGTTTGAAAAACACTGCTCTACCTCTTCATTTGAACTTCTTGACATTTTAAGGATTGGCGTAAGGTGAGAATGCAGAAAACATTCATCATGCAGAAAACACATGAAGTTAGTTGTGGCATCAGCTCTTGACCTCCACCTACTGTCAGATCCCCCTTTCCCATTCATGGAAAAATTGTCTTTTCATAAAATGAGTCCCTTCTGTGAATATGATTGGGGACTGCTACCATAAAACGTATATTGGGATCTGATAGTGATCTGTAAATCTTCTTCATCACATGCTGATAACAGTTGTTCTCCACTGGGACTGAAATAAAAATCTAGTGCACAATCTTTGGTTGTGTGCACTAATTATCATGTGTAAGTAGTAGCCAACCCTTTTTTATATAACAGGATACTTTCTAAGTGCTTTACATTCACTACTTTATTTAATTCTCACACATGGGCACTGTGAGGTAGTCCCTTCTTAGAAAAATGCACTAATTACTATTTGCAAATAATACTTAGTGAAAAGAGTTCCAAAATTGCTCTGAAGAGTAGACTAGACACTGACAGGTGCACAGCTTCCCAAAAGTAGTACCTCCATGATGACTTTAGAGATATTCAGCAATGAGGTATATAGGATGAGTTTGCACACATTAATGTCTGACTATATATTGGCCTAGGAAAAGAATTTATGCAGAAGATCCCAGAAGCAATCACACCAATAAAAATAAAAATAAGTAAATGATACCTGTTCAAATTTAAAAGCTTCTGCATAGCCAAAACCAATCAATACAGTGAATAGACAACATACTGAATTGGAGAAAACATTTGCATGCTATACAACAGATTAAAGCTTCATAATCTATGAAGAACTCAAGCAAAAAAAAAAAAAAATCAAACACTCCCATTGAAAAGTGGGCAAAAGACATGAACAGAAACTTTTCCAAAGCAGATAGACCAATGAACAACAAACATATGAAAAAATGCTCACTGTCTGTAATCATTAGGGAAATGCAAATTAAATCCATATTAAGATATCACTTAACAACAGTGAGAATAACTCTTATCAATAAGTCCCAAAACAATAGAAGCTGGCAGGGATGCAGAGAGAAAGGAACACTTCTTCACTGTTGGTAGGGCTACAAAGTAGTACAACCCCTCTGGATAGAAGTATGGATATTCCTTAAAGAACAAAAAGTTGACCTACCATTTAAATGTTTATTGCAGCATAATTCACAATTACAAAGATGTGGAAACAACCCAAGTGCCCATCAATACATGAGTGGATTAAGAAAATGTGGTATATTGATACCACGGCATTCTACCAAGAGTGATAAAGTGAGACTCTGTCTCTAAAAAAAAAAAGAAAGAAAGAAAATGTGGTATGTGTAAACCATGGAGTGCTATGAAGCCATAAAAATTGGTGTACTAATATCTTTTGTAACAACCTGGACTACTCTTTCAAGTGAAGTATTGCAAGAATGGAATATCAAACATCACTACTAAATTGGAACTAATTGATCAATGTTTATGCCCATATGAAAGTAAAATTTAACAAAAATTAAGCAGGTGGAGTGTGGAGAATGAGATGGGTAAATTTTAACCTGTTGGATAAAATGCACACTATCTATGTGAAGGGCACATTTATAATTTTGACTTAAAATGTATAAAAGTGATATATATAACCACAATGTTTGTAACCCTATACTATTCTGAAATTTAAAAATATATATCCACTTATACTGAGAATGAAAAAAGGAAGAGACAGAAATATAATAAGCCCTATGATGTGCTCAGTGCTGTACTAGATATTTCTCTATTCTTTAATCTACACTGTTTCTATTGAAGATTAAAAGGAAATTAATAATCTCTACTGCATCTTTACATTCCATGATTGTCTTTTTTAGTTCCTTAAGCTCTTCCATACCCTTTCTATATTCTACATATCTCTCATCTGACTTTTGTTCTGTTTTTCCATTTTCTCATCCATTTTTTTTTTTATCATCCGTATTGTAAATTTTCTTTGTATTAAGTCCATTGATTCTTTATAGGTGGAGTCTTCTGTTTGGGGGAGTTCTTCTGTTTTGGTTTCTCATATTACCTTAATTTTTCTGTTGGTTCCTCCTCATGTGTTCTTTCTTCTTGTTCACCTTCCTGTCCTCCCTTTTTTTTTTTCCTCACTGCCTCCTTTGTTTCAAACAGAAGTCCTTGCTCTTCATGACAGTATGTTGCAATGTGTCCCTGGAACACCAGGTGGCACTGCGGCATTTTTTTAGGAAGACACAGATCACAGACAACAACCTCAATGGTCCTTATTCCAAACTTAGATGCCTTTGGTGATCATCACGTGATTGTTTCCTCAGCATTCAGACCCTGCTGGGTTGGGATCTTAAAGTTCACAAGAATCCTTGAAGGGCAGGTTTCACAGTGCCCGCTGACTCCAGTTCCCCTGGGATGTGGGAGTCCCTCAGTCTGTCCCAAGAGTGGAGTTCTAATTCTGGCAGGTGAGATTAGGACGGCCATGTTTTAGGCCCCTAAAAGGAAATAAAGATGTTGACCAAATTTTATATTCTCTGCCTTTAATCTATTTTAACTTTCTTAAGAGGCATTTTGGGTTTCCATCTTAGGACTTGCCATTGCAATATTTTCATAACCTCTAGATCTTTGTCCCTGTTTCAACTTCTCATTTAGCTATTGTTTCAATATTAAGACGCTTCCTTTATGTTTCCATCATTATAGGCCATTGTCATGGTATCTAAACATTCTGTGAAGCAGACATTCTTTGAAGGGTCGGGCAAACGAAACATTGCAGCATCTTACAATGTTTAATCATCAGTGAAGGATGAATATCTTCACAATTCTCACTTTTCTAATATTTTTGTGTGTTTTACTAGTTTTGTTTTAGAACATAACATCTACATTTAAAAACTAGAGTTTTGTTGTAGTGGCTCAGGTAACTTCAGAAACTAATAAGTCTGCTTTAGTGAAGTCCTTATTTACTATAAATTTGATTTATTTTAGATGGTTTCATCCCATAGTCAATAAGTTTGTATAGAATGTAGAAGTTCAATGAATTACATTCATAGTTAATTTTTTTGTGGGGGGAAAAGAAACACAGGATTTAAGGGGAATGCCACAGTGTGGGGGGGAAAGTTCTATTAGCAGCTCCATGCAGGTGTTACATCTCCATTTCCAGGTCAGGAAACTCACTGTCTATTATATTCCAATTACCTATATTTATACCAGAGCTTTCTAGCTTCCCTGCAATATTATTTTTTGTTTTTTTGAGGGTTATGTTTCTATTCTCATATTTTTTCTCATTTATTTGTTTCTGAGACAATCTCACTCTGTTGCTAGGCTAGAATGCTATGGTACCAGCTTAGCTCACAGGAACCTCAAAGTCCTGAGCTCAATAGATTCTTCTGCCTCAGCCTTCTGAGTAGCTGGGACAACAGGTCCCTGCCACAGTGCCCAGCTAGCTTTTTTGACTTTTAGTAGAGATGGAGTCTTGTTCTTCATCAGGCTCATCTCAAAGTCCTGAACTCAAGTGATCCACCCATCTTGGCCTTCCAGAGTGCAAGATTACAAGTGTGAGCCACTGAGCTCAGCTAATTTTTCCTAATTTTCCTAATTATTAGTATATTAAATTAAGTCTTTTTGATGATTTGAAATCCACCATTAGCTGTCTGGGTTGCTCACCTTAGAAAGGATTGTCATGTCAGTCTCTACCCCTCTCATTGTCTTCACTCTTAGCAAGGACATCAGTGGACCAGTTCTGACACTAAAAAACCATTACTTGGGCCCCAGTGCATTACATCTTTTCCCTTGAAATGCAGTATCATTATTATTGGTTTAGCATAGTGATGCTAAACCTGGCTATATAGAAATACAGAATACAAGAAATACAGAATATTGATGGCTAGATCCATGCTTAAAGATCCTGATTTAAATTATTATATTTTGCATTGACATTTATAAAGCACTACCCTGTTGAGCTTAATGTGTGGTCATGTAGGAAAAACATTCATGTAGGGTCAGTGGTCTGGAAAATTTGAAAGTAAAAAACATCCAATTTTGTATCTCCACCCACCCGGCTTGTGCTATGTGTTGCCTAGAGGATGACGTTCAAGCTCAAGTTCTTGTCCTTTTCCAGGCTCAGTGCCTCATGCCTCATTGTTCCATCCTTTGGATTTACATTCCTTAAATCCCAAACTGATGATAGACAACCTATTATGCTCTTATAAAGTTATGTTTTGGTGTCTTTACCCACCTAAAATGCCCCTTGTCTTGCTATATGCTTTGTTACTTGCATTCATGCCATTAAATCACATTTCAAACACACACACCCTCTGTGAGAAACTTCATGTAGCACACCCTTCTTTAGTAACTTTCAATCTCTTGAGGTTTTAGATTTGAGTTGTCCCTGATAGTTTAGTTTGTTTGCTCTGCTAAGTCCCTTGAGGGTAGGGAGGAAAGAGGCCTTTTCCCTCCATCCATGTGTGCTTATGGATATACCGAGTTGGCACCCAATAAATATTCCTGAAATGAACTTTATTTCTGCTTACATAACATTTCTCATGAAGAAAGAAAAGGTATTCGACAGATTGGTGTCTTCTGCCAGCTAAGTTCCCCACTGATTGGGTGCTACACAATTTGATCCCCTGAAAAAAGTCCAAGGTCTTTTCTTTTACCTTTCTAACCTGTTGATGTAGTCTTTATTTGCTTCAAAGGTAAGTAGCTTGGAATAATAATTGTGTTGGGATAGAGGAAGTGCAAAGATAGCCATGTGCTTTTGGTCTTAATGAGGGACTGCTGGTTTATAAGAGAAGGGTAAATGAGGATGTAAGGGCATAAATTCCACACATGCAGAGGAAACATTATAAAATAACAAATGGGAGAAATTCCAAATAGGATTTAATGGTAGTTACAGAAACATTTCATTTTTTTTCCATCCATACCCTCAAAATAAATCTTTAATTCAAATTAAGAATTGTTTACTCTTCATGAAACCATTTTATGATATGGGATATAGTTTTTCACCTGAAATAATAGTTAAAACTACTGATTTTGTTATTGAAATTGGTTCTTTCATTTTTGTTTCCTACTTTGTATTTTTTGTTTCCTTTCTTCCTTCTGTCCCTTCTTTCCTCCTTTCTTCCTCTTTTTTCCTTCTTCCTTTTCTTCTTTTTTAATCTTTCTCTCTCTGTATTTTTCTTATTTATTCCTTCTTGAAACTTTTAGAATATTCAGACCTTTTGTACTTATTTTGTTTCTCATATCCACTGTATTCCACTGCGGTTCAAAACACCAGTAAGTCAAATATAAGTAAGCCATAGCACCTACCTTCAAGGAATGAGAGCTTCTTGAGGCAGAAAGACAGCAATCAAACAGTTGCCTTATCTGATAGGTGTTAAAGCAGGTATCCGAGGCACTATGAGAACACAGAAGAACAAACAGAATACCTTACATAGTGTGAAATATTTTTAAGAAGGTAAAGGAAAGAGCAATGACAGTAATTTTGAGCTACTATCATGTACAAGGTTCCTGATAAGCATTGGTTTCTTCGTGTATGTTAACTCATACAATGTTTATAGTTAACACTACGGGTTGGAGATCATGATTATCTACATTTATTTATATTTGGAACCTAAATTTGAGAAAAGTTGTGTGACTTTCCAAGGGGAAGTCTCCTTGTCTCAAAGAGTATTATTAGTATTACTATTTGTGTGCTTTATAGGACTCTATGCTCGTCTTATGTGTTATTATTATGGGTAGAAGACATGGATGTTAACTGGCTAAGTGTATTAAGAGTTAAATCTGTCTCAAGTACTGTATTATGCCCTTAAGATAGTGATGCATTCACAGCAATTTGAAGAAGGTACCACTGTTATTGAAGATGTGTAAACTGAGCCACAGAAAGGTTGAAATTGCAAAGGTTAACAAAGGTTAGTAGTAGAACCGGACATTTAACTCATCCACTCTTGAGCTAGCAACCCATGGGAAACAAGACCGACACTTGTAATAACAAGTTAGGATGTAAACTGTAAGTTCAAGGTTCCAGGTGAGTGACACTGATGATAGTGGATCCAGGTCAAGCACTATCCTTGGAAACAAGCTCCACTTTTCCTGCTTACCTGACCTGTGAGTAGCATGGGGCAATGGCAGTGACAGATTCTGGACGCATAGTGGGATTTCAATGCTACCTTTGTTCTTGGTTGTATAAATTATTTAATCTTGAAACCTCAAATTTCTCATCTCTCTAACCGCAAGAGTTACAAATACTTCAGATGAATTTTAGGTGGACCAATTATACTGTTTGTTCAAAACAGTTTAACAAATATTATTTTATACTTAACACTTCATCTGACTCCAAAATTTTACTAATGTTTTAAATACTAAAGATGAGAATAAACTTTTGCTTTGATCATCTTCTAAATCCTTTACATTGCCCATGGTGGTTTTTTAATCTTGCAATCAAACTCAGGATTTAAGTTCTTTATGTCTTCAAAAGGCATGTCCTGTATTTATTTGTTTTGCATGTCTTATGTTTTTACTTTGAAATACTCCAGTCCTTAAGTCGAATCTCACTGTTGCCAATGAGTCTATAATACGGTATTGTACATCCTTGAACTGTGTATTTATTACTTGAACACACATGGCTGAAGTAGATATCTCTATTCCATTGTTTCAAAATTTCTGAAAGAAGGCTTATCTCTCTTAACTCCCTATCCCATCTATTTTCAAAAGAAAAAAAAAAGCAACTGCTGAACAGGGTCTTGGGGGGGAAGATAGTAAAGGGAATTTCATAGCAAAATTAAATAACCTAGGAATATGCATCAGCTGACAAATTACTTTGTACTGAGTGGGGGGAGGTGATTTTTTGCCTTGATACAACGGCTATGGACCCACATCTGTGGTGTGTCTTGGTTTACCTTTATTTTCATCTCTCCACTTCTAGGCTAAGTTTTGTTTTTTTTCTGCGGCTTGTCTTACGGCATATCCTTAAATGGCATCAAGGATCCCTCATAGGTGTACACTGTGGTCTATTACTGCCCCGGGAGCTAGCCGGCAGAGGAGCAAAGGATAGTAATGAGTCCTTACATAACACTGCAGCATTTGCTGTTCCCGACAGCTCTGTTCCTTGCTAAGGCAGGATGGGGAGCAGTTATCTCTACCAGATAGAGTCTGAATGCTTTCATTTTTCTTGGAGAAACAATTTCAGTACTCTCATTACAGCCAAAAGTGTTCCCTTTCTCCAGAGGGATTTTTTGAAATGGGAACATTGACGTAGACTCTGACAGAATCCCAGAAGCTGCTACGGGAGTTCGGGGGAAGGAAAATGCAAAATAAACACAATAAGCACACAAATAAAATAAAATAAAGGGTGGGTTGTTTAGGTTCTGTCGCTGGGTATGAAGCAGCCCCCACCTTGACCCATGTTCTTATGTACATCCTGATAGACACTTGAATACAGAAGCCTTTCTTCCTATAGGTATAACAAAGTGGTAAAATTAATAGTGATTATCATTTGAGATTCACAAGAGTGAGATAAGGGAATTTTCTGCTATTGGTCATGCTGAGGTAGAATACAGTCAGGCCTGAGAGGGTCTGTTTTCAAGGATCAGAGGAGTTTGGGGGGGATCTTTGGTCCTTTACAGATTGTGAAGAAGAGTAATAAAAATCTTCAATGTATACTTTAGCCCTATCCTGCCCTGTGTTGCAGCTGGTAGTGGTGGTGGGTATGGGGCTCTGACCACAGGGACATATCATCTACACGCAGACCCTCAAGCAAACAATGAGGAGCAGGAACACCAGGAAAGGCAGAGCGATCCCTTCCCTTTCAGTTCCAGGTATTATGCTAATACAGGTGGAATTTTCTCTAACTCAGCCACTCTTACCAATTTGGCCGTATCTTGGCAAAATGGCTATGAGTGTGCATGACTGCACAAATAAAAAGCAGACTCACTAAAGATAGGTATGAGGGTAACACCCAAGTCAAGGCATAGGATAGTACAGTGTATGGGAGCCATTGCTGAGCAAAGCATTGGGGCAGAGGGGTTTCCTTTTATGTTCCCTACCCTTCTTCACTATCGTAAACATACCTACTAACTCATATTTTGGAGAATCCTTTGCTGGGCCAGAGAAGGTTGTGTGTACACTTTGGCCTATCTCACCAAATAAACACTGTATGTTGCCATATGCTAGTTACAAATACACTACAAATGGCACAGAATTTTGAGAACTGAGTGTATAAAATTTTCTCTTTCTTTATCCCTCCCTCTTTCTCTCTCTCTTTCTCTCTTTCTCTCTTTCTTTCTTTCTTTCACCAGGACCAAGTTAGCTACCTGAAATTCATGGCCTTATCATAGGACCATGGTCTTCCCAAGAAGGGAAAAGAAAACATTTTCCTTAATAGTCTATTGGGGCCATGGTGTAATTTAACTCATACACTAAATAGAGTGGGATCTCATGTCAAATTTCATGCTGATGAGCCATTCATTTGCATCTCTTGTTTATTAATATAAGCATAAATTCTAGATAAAGTTCAAGGAGACTTTAAAGAAAAAGAGGAATGCGAAATAAAGGGAAAGGGAATAACATTTATGGGGCATAGACGATGCTCTGGATACTCTTTGGCAAGCTTTTTAAGATATGTAAACTTATCAAATCCTCCCAGAAGTTCTGTAAGGTATTTGGGGTTGGATCCCTTGACAGCTAAAGAGTTAAAGGATGAAAAAGTTTAAGTAATTTGTCATAAGTCATCTAACTACTAGAAGGCAGATCCAGGGTGTGAACTTATCGGTCACTGTCTCGTCATTTAAATGTGGAAAGAATGAGAAAAAAGATATGAAGGGAAACGGCTAGTTAGGGGCAGAGTCAGACGAGAGCTCAGATTCTTTGCTTGGAAGAAAGCAGTCTTTCCAACCTATTATTTCCACTGGGGCTCTTAAGTGCCTAAAAAAAACCCTGTAAGTATGAAAGTATAGAAGGAAAATAAGAAGGAAAAAAGGCAGAGAAAATTGCACTTGCCACAACCAGCATTCAGGATTGTGATTCCTTTCTTTCTTGCTATACATGGTTATAAAATCTAAACAAAGGAACTTCAAGAGTTTTCAGTCACAGCTCCAATGTCCCTGGTAATGTTTCTGTGTAGCCTTTATTTTTCCAAAGCACTGCCTCTATTACCTGTTGAGTATTATTAGGTTCTACACACGATTTGACATGAAACTTTGCACTGGATGAAATGATGCCGTTTTATATTCTCTTGAAAGCTTTTCAAGGCTGGAAGTAGATTTATTATGCCTTGGCTTCTTACATTTCTTGAAGAAATTTGCATGAACACACTATAACTTTGCTATTGCAAGTTTTCTTTCTTTTTAAAGGTAAATGTAGATGAAAAATACTGTCCTTTTACCTTTCTATCTTTTAACATACACAAACATATAGGAACAAAGAGTGGTCCAAGAGGAGAAAGATTTTACATGATATTGATTGATTCATTTAGTAACTGGCAATAATTCAACAGCTTATTACATCTGATTATATTTGCCCAATATATAACACAAGCAGGTTGCATTTCATAGCATCTTGTTTTTCTCTTAAATGGCTACAAATGTTTTGGTTAGATAGCTTGCTTTTGTACTGCTTGAGTCGAAGTTATAAGTCAGTCCATCACCCAGTTAGTGTATGTAGTACCCATCCCAACCATCCCGTCCTCTTCTCTCCCCCACATTGATTTCCATTGAGTTTTACTTCCCTCTCCACACGTGAGTGCTGACCAGCTAGTTCCAATTTAATAGTCCATGTAATTTTATTTTCTTATGATACTTTACTTAGGAGATTTGCCTTGAATTTCAACCAGATTGTTGCAAAAGGTATTAATTCATTTTTATGACTGAGTAGTACTCCATGGTATACATATATCAGATTTTACTAATTACCCATGAATTGATGGGCAATTGGGTTGTTTCCACATCTTTGTGATTGTAAATTAGGCTACAATATTCAAGTGCAGGTGTCTTTTTGCTAAAGTTACTTTTTTTTCCTCTTTGGGTAAATAAAGAGTAGTGGAATTGCAGGATCAAATGGTAGGTCGACTTTTAGTTCTTTGAAGAATCTCTGTACTGCTTTCCATAGAGATTGTACTAGCTCGCAGGCCCCGCCAATGGTGTGTAAGTGTTCCTTCCCCTTTTCACCCCCATTCAGTATGTATCATTTTGGGAATTTTTGATAAAAGCCCTTCTCACTGGGGTTAAGTGACAAATTTCACTTATTTGTAGTTTTAAGTTGTATTTCCCTGATGATTTTTTTATGTTGAGAATCTTTCCATATGTGTATTAGCCACTAGTCTGTGTTCTTTTTAAACTTTTGTTTTCTTTTATTTAGTTTTATTTTTTATGAACACATAATATACATATTTATGAAGTACATGTGATATTTTGATCTAAGTATACAATGTTTAAGAATTAAATCTCAGTAATCAGGGCATCTATCACCTTCCTTTTCTCTTTATATTTGTAACTGGGGGTGGATGTCTCCAAGCAATTTGCAATACAACTTAAATAAATGTAAAAAATGGTAATGTAATGGTATGTGTTATATATTATTATTTTTTCACTGATGTCAACTTATATACTGCATCCTTATTTTTCCACTATCTCTTTAAAATATATTTATTTTTGGTATTATCTTTTTTTTTTTAAACAAAGTCCTCCTTTGTCACCTCAGTAGAGTGCTGTGGTGTCATAGCTTAGCAACCTCAAACTGTTGGGTTCCAGTAATCTTCTGATATTCTTGCCTCAGCCTCTGGAATAAAGGTGCCTGTCACAACACCCAGCTATTCGTTAAGACAGGGTCTCGTTCTTGCTCAAGCTGGTCTTGAACTCATGAGCTCAAGCAATCTCAAGCCTTGGCACCCCAGAGTGCTAGGATTACCCGTGTGAAGCACTTCACCCAGCCCTATTTTTGTTCTTAATTAATTACTTTGGTTTAAGTTGTTTCAGATTCTTTTAGAAAATGAAGGAGAATAGAGAGCTGGTCGGCAAGCATGCAGGAAAGCTATTTGATGGCACTGTGTCAATCAGCTTGTTTTTCCTTTATAGTTTAAACTGAGAAATTTCTTAAAGGGCTTTAAAATTTCATCCTCTTTAGCATGGCTCCTAATACCTATAAAGTTTTCGTGCTTTCTCTTTTGAAACAAGAATGATAAATTGGATAAGGTTCGTGGAATTGAGCAGCAATGTATGTGTGATGTGTTGCTGTCATATCCTCAAATCCGCTGGTAGAAAGTAAATTTTATATGGAGGTTGAAAATAACTCATCTTTTTAAATGCGGATACAGCTGTACAGTCTGATTCATTAGCATTTCACTGTATATGAACGTCAAACTGTATGCTGTTTGTTATCTTATTAGTGGATTTTGATCACCTCGATTTTTTTTAATGGCGATTACAAGATGTTTGAAACCTGTTGTGTGTCTCGCTTAAGTAGCTTAACAAATGTTGTTAATCAAATATTAAAATTAGTTCATAACATTTGTGATTTTCAAAGAATTATCTACAGAATGAAACTACTCATTTCAGAGCCTTAGTTGTTAATATCATCTAAGAGTTTTTTTAACTCCACTATTATTCTTCTTTCAAAATATATGCTCAGAATGAATGAGAGGAGATGAAACAGATGAGTTCTCGAAGGTTTTTCTCTATTTTCAAGAAATCGTCTGACTCTCACTATTAGAGTGAAATATACCCAATTCTAATTTCATCCTGCCTAATATTAAACAAAAAGTTCTAAAATATAACCATAGCCTGAAATGATACCATCTAAGATCTAACACCAATTCTACCATGAATCTTAGCCAAAATCTTCGTGCTAATGTTCTTTCTAGTTAAAGCCTCTCACCCTAGGAGTACCATTTACTTTCAATACGAAAACTCTGGATCCTTAATACTAGCATCAACATTAAACCTGGAAAGCAAATAAGGGAAAACATCTAAACTCTGAGAGTGTTTTCTCAGGGTCACTCAGTTGGAGAAGATTCTACATCTCAAGAGAAAGTGTTCTGAGATGAATTAACAATGTCTGTCCTGGCAGCACCTGTGGTTCAAAGGAGTAGGGCTCCGGAGTATCCATATGCCAGATGTGGTGGGTTCAAACCCAGCCCCGGCCAAAAAACAAACAAACAAAAAACACAATATCTGCCCTGGTACAGGAATTAGGAATGACAGCATGGGTGTCCAACATTTGCCACCTCCATTCAAAAACTAACCATTGACCTGATTTGACCTTAACTTCCTAAAAGTGAACATTGCTGGCAAAACCTAAGTGAGAAGTACATTCCCTGCTTTGCTCTCTATTATAATTCAGAGGCAGGGCTTGAGTACTAAGGTTTAAGTTTTCTTCCAAAGGGAATTGTAGGCATCTTTCATGAAGGAGAAAGACAGACTTTTAAAAATTTTTGTAACTTCTCAAAAGAATTAATTCATTCCCTATGTATGAAAGAACATAGACAAAGAATTAGAATTTAGCATCTCAATGCTGCATTTTAAAATTAAAGTGACTGAGGGCAGTGCCTGTGGCTCAAAGGAGCAAGGCACTGGCCCCATATGCCAGAGATGGAGGGTTCAAACCCAGCCCCAGCCAAAAACTGAAAAAAAAAAAATAAAGTGACTGATTACCAAAGAGAATACCTAACTATCATTCTGCTGTTAAGAGAATACATTTTATTTCTTATTTACTTCTCTTGGATTTTTATTTAATGTATCACATGTACTTAATCTGTACCAGCAGTTAATTTGACATAATCAATGGGGCATTTCACAGGATACAAACATTATCTTCTCTGGTGCAATCAATGTTTTTAAGCACAGGGACATTATTTCCCAGGCATGTCTGGAAAAATAATTTTTGGAACTGGTTTCTTTGAAAATCTTAAGCATAGACATAACTAGAAAGAATAGTCCGATTAACTCCCAAATGCTTTCAACCAGCCGCGGCAATGATGAATCCATGGCTAACTATGTTCATTAAATTACATATAGTTTGTTTTAAATTTTGGACAACATATATTACTTGAACATATCTCAATATTATAATAACTCCAGATTTTTTTAAACAGCTTTTAGATATATTCAAATATCCTAAACTTCACCCATTTAAAATGTACAATTCAGTGGTTTTTAGTATATTCACAGAGTTATGTTAGAATTATCACAAGCTAATTTTAGAACATTTTCATTACTCTCCAAAGAAACTCCACACACACTAGAGGTCACGTTCCATTTTACTCCCACCCCCAATGCTCAGTAATCACTACTCTGGAAAATCTATACAGGTTTTCCAATTCTGGACATTTTATATAAATTAAGTCACATAATAGTTGGTTTATTATGTTTGCTTTCTTTCATTTGGCATAATATGTCCAAGATTCATCCATGGCACAGCATGTGTCAGTATTCTATTTCTCATATTGTCAACCAATGTCTCATTGTATGGTGTACAAGATCTGAAAATTAAGTTCACGAATTCATTCTAGAAAAAGTCCTTCATACCTGATTGCTGAATATTATTATGGTCACCTTGAAAGTGCTCCCTTTGGTACACTATGCACTGATGCCTTCACCTATTCCACCCTTCAGAGCATTTTTGGAACTCTTTTTCTGGAATGGACATCAAAGCTAAGGTGACCAGACGTCCAGCTTTTGGTGGGACAGTACCAGTTTTTAACAATTTGTCCCACGTCCTGAGGCATTTTTAAAAAGTTGCGATTTTTGGAAAGAATGCACGACAAGCTAGGTAATGGCAAGAAAATAGAAAGGGAATGTACAGGTTTTCAGCTGCTAAAAAGGTTAATGTAACTTCATTTGGAAATGAAAAGGCTAATGTAAACTTCCTGCTCCTCTCCTGGGCAAGGTCGCCCAGGTGGACCAGTGCCCTACTCCTTTGAGCCACAGGCACCACCCTGTACATAATTTTTTTAATGTATTATATTTGTAAATTGTACTTATGTTGAAATTAAAAATGTCTATATTACAATACTATTTTTGTGTTCTATGAAAATTTTTGTTGCTCTACATAGACCCAATTTTTAATTAAGACCCACCCACACCACCGCCCCACCACTATCCCCATCAATGGTGTCCCGCTTTACCAATGATAAAATCTGGTCACCTTAATCAAAGCTGTCCTCATATGCAGGTTTGACAATTACGTTCACAAACTTGCAACCCCTGCACTTGCTTCACCTCCTCTGATCCTCTGTTTCTTCAGGGAGACTCTGAAGCTATGCCTCTCTAGAGAACATTTTACTCAGTCTGCATTGAGAGACATCTAACATAAGCTGCGGACATGGGGACTTCTTGGTTCTGGATGGAGTTGAGAAGTATGTGAAATTTGGAAAACAATGTTGTCTGCTCCAGACAATAGAATTCTTTCTTTTTTCTTAATTGATACATAATATTTATATATCTTTATGGAGTGCCTATGGTATTTTGTTATGTTCGTGGAATCTGAAATTTTCAAGTTAGAATAGTAAAGATGCCCATCACCATGAACATTTATAATTTCTATATGTTGAGAATATGTCAAGTTCTCATTGCTAGCTTTTTTGAAATGTACAATGCATTGTTGTTAACTATTAATATAATCACCTGACTACTGTACTATGGAGCATTTACATTTTTTTAACCATCCAACTGTGGGTCGTCTTCAATTTTTTTTAACAGTGTTTTATATTTTTTCTTGTACAAAGCTTTCACAGTCTTGGTTAAATTTATTTAAAGTATTTATTGTTCCCTGCTATTGTAAATGGGATTGCTTTCTTGGTTTCCCAGCTAGTTGGTTATTGGTGTCTAAAAACACGTATAATTTTTGAATGGTGATTTTTCCTGCTACACTACTGAATTTGTCTATCAGTTCTGTGAGTCTTTTAGGTAGTAGCGTAATCTCCAGAGTGAACCTGAATATCAATCTTTTTATCAAGTTTCTTTGGATATAGAAATATTTTATAAAGGAAAATAATGAATTTAAATCTATGTATTTATTTATTTTCAGATTAATGTGAGGGTGCCTGGGTGAAAGGCTCAACTACAACCTGGACATTACCTAAACAAACAATGTGACCTAATCCTCAGAGTCTTAAGCTTTCTTAAGATGATGTCATCTACAAAAGGGACAATTTTACTTTCTTCTTTTCCTTCATTTCTTTCCCTTGCCTAATTTCTCTGAGTAGGACTGCTAGTGATACACTGAATAAGAGTGGTGAGATGTGGGCATCCTTCTCTATTCAAGTTCTTAGAGAAATTCATGGACTGTAGTATTAGCTGCGGATTTGTTAAGTATGGTCTTTCTTGTGTGGAGGCACATCTTTTCTGCGCATAATTTGTTGGAAGTTTCTATCACAAAAACTTGTTGAATTTTATCAAATGCTTTTTCTTCATCTATTGAGAGGATCAGATGGTTTTGTCCTTCATTCCGTTCATGTGGCATGCCACGTTTATTGATTTGCCTATGGTAAACCATTTTTGCCTCTCTAGCATAAATCCCACAGTGTTTTATAATCTTTTAAGGTGCTGCTGGGTTCCATTTATCATATAAACATTTACAACTGTAAAATTTTCTTTAACACTACTCTTGAAACATCCCATATATAGTAGAACTTCTGTAGTTGGCCACCTCGTTACGTTCACCACTTCCCTAAGTTGACCTATTTTCACAGACCGAACATATACCACATGTCAGTATCAGTACAATCAGCCTTATGTTGACCACCTCCAGTTTGTTACAGTCACTTTACAGAGGGTCTGCTTTATTTTCTTGTATTTCTCATTGAATAATAAAAATAAGGAGAAGAAAACAACTGAGTATTTAAATTACTCATCTTCTCTCCTTCACTAAGGAAGGAATTTGACTCCCATGATATAATACAGTGTGCTCTAGAAATCTTGGTAAAAGGTGGAGCTGTGGTTGCATTTGTTGAGTGCTTCTGTTCAACAAGGAAAGTCATGCCTTGATATTTGTTTTTCCTTCTATCAAGGTCTGATTTGTATCCCTATTCTTACTGCTGCATTTGCCTAGTCTAACAAAATGTTACCCTGTAATTACTTGCCCGGCATCTGTGTTCTAAGAAACTCAGGCTAAGATGTACATGGCACACATCGTTTACATGTCTGGTAATAAGCTTTACGTTTTGTGACCATTAACTGTGGGTGAAGCTGGAGTGTCACATAGATTCCCATCTTTGATTGAACACCAAGATCCAAAATATAATCATTCTATTATCCATTGAGATACCTGGTATCCATGCCTTCCTCTACCGTCCTACCAATTTTACCTATGTTTCCTTTTGTCTCTTGTTTGATTTTAACTAGAGGGTTGCATTAGCTGTCTAAGCAGGATCCCACTGCCAGTCCTATTCTATTCAAGTTCTACAATAATGATTTTTTAAAAGTTGTTTGATATTACCTTTTTTTCCATATCTTTTTTTTTTTTTTCTGAGACAGAGCCTCAAGCCATCACCCTGGGTAGAGTGCCGTGGCATCACAGCTCACAGCAACCTCCAACTCCTGGGCTCAAGTGAGTCTCCTGCCTCAGCCTCCCAAGTAGCTGGGACTATGGGCACCCACCACAACGCCTGGCCATTTTTTTTTTTTTTGGTTGCAGCCATCATTGTTGTTTGGCGGGCCCAGGCTGGGGATTCGAACCCGCCACCTTAGATGTATGTGGCTGGTGCCTTAGCCAATTGAGCCACAGGTGCCAAGCTAATTTTTCCATATTTTTTGATAGCATTCCATTTTGGGGGATAAGTTTTAAGTTGAAGGAGAGTTGAATGGTGTATGCATTTAACTTATGTGATTTTTATCTACATAATTTTGAAAGATAAAAATTAAGAGTAAATAGTATTTTTGGGAGGAAAGGAAGACATCATTAGAGTATCTGCAGTGCTCATTTTCATTGTTTCATCATTTATCTACCTTTTTACCAACACATTACTGCACAGGGTTGAATGGATAAAAATAGATGGACCATACTTCATGAGCAACTTATGGGATATTAAGCAGAATTTTGGTTACGTGATATTTTCATTCTCAGGACCTAGTCATGAGATGAGTATATATATACACACACATACACACAAATATAAAATACATAGGGGTGTGTGTGTATATATGATGTATATAGATACCCATAAATGGACCAGCCATCTCCCTGCCTGCATTCTTTACTGCCTCCCTGACACGTTTTGTTATTTCTTGCCCTTCTGAACTACCTACATGTCTCTAAATGTACCGCACACATGCCGTAATCATACTCAAATTCTTTTATTTGTATTTAGTGTTCTTAGCTTGGAACAGCCTCCACTGATCCACTAGCCCAACCCCTGGTCAACCGTTCAGGCTTAACATAAAGATGAAACTCCAAACAGAGCTATTATGTCTCCTTTATTCTAAAATTGATATTTTTTGTGGTCTCCCATGTCAATGTGCAAAGCTCTCCCTTCATATTCCATGTACTTATCCCTATGTTTAAACTATAAGGTTCTTGAAGGCAGGTACTGTGTCCCATTTACCTCTGTGTGCCCTGAGTTTAAGAAAATGCTTGGCAAAAAAAAAAAAAATCACAAATATGTTTATTGAATTAAATTGATCCTTTGTTATAAAAACATACACTGCTATAGAAAATAGATTCTAGTTATTTTGTCAGATTTCAGGCTTAAAGCATATAAAATGAAGGTACATTTGTGGTCATTAGATAAAATAGATAAATCTGTAACTATATACTCCAAAGTAGTAATCTTGTCACAATTCTCATGACTTTAAAGGAGGAGATTGCTTGAACGGTAGAAGGCAACGTAATGGAGAAATGTTCTGCTCTTCGGATTCCATTTGTGCTTTGGTAGTTAGAGATAAACCGCCGGAAAAAATAGTGGTAATGATAATAAAGTTATTGAGCCTAAAATGACTTGAGTGTATGATTCCAAAAACCATTGGGGCTTTTTTTCTCAAATTTTACAAGTTAACAAAAGATACTCTGATGAGCTGCATAGTTTACCTTAGAATTTTTTGGAAGCCTTTCTAAGGAAACTATAATGATGGCTGAAGTATAAAGGTTTTAAAAGAAATGACAGGTGGATATTCATGATTGATATAATTCTTCATACTATAGCCGGTGTCCTCTGACTTTAAAATTGCAGCACATTTTATGCATCATTATGCAATGGTACAGTATCAGAGAATATTTTTAAAATAAACCTATCCTCTGACTGTTTACATATTTTATTCCTTTTAAGTACTACTGTGGGATATAAAAATGTACTGCAATCCCTTTATAGCTCTATAAATGCTGTGGGTTAAATTGTCCAAATGGTGTGTGTCCCAACTCCGTGCTACGAAATGTAGGCTGTTTATTCCTGTAGAATATAGAACAGGTAAATATTAACTCAGTTCGGTTACTGCTATAGAGAGCAAGAAATTCATTGTATTTAAATTGTGATAAATAGTTTTAAACATTTTTTTATATGTGTTTTAAAGGAAAACCATTTTCAACAGAATATTTTAATATAAAACCTTTACGAGGCTAAAATGTATAGGTTGTAAGAGAAGTTATGTTCAAGTTTTGGAACAAAATTTAAAAATCAGCTCAGAGTCAATTTGAAATGTTTTTTTCTTCTTCTTTATTATAATTAGTAACTAGCAAATTAAAAGAAATCTGGTAAAAAAAAAACCACTTCTTCAGTTACACTGTGCATTTCTATATTTATGAGTGTATATACATGGATGTGCACATATTTGTACACACATGTGTATGTTTTATGGCTAAGAATACATTTTACAGGGCTGATGAGGAAGAGCAGCTAGAGGCAGTGAGATGGAAAAAGGGTCAGAGAAAGAGAGACAATTTTGGAAGCATTATTAGGGAGGCAATTTGGAGAGAATAAAAACGAGTGGTGGAGGTTGGCGTTGTTGGTTTTTAATTGAGAGTCTTCTTCACCTTCAAATGGAATCCTCCATAATCTCAGGATCAGTAGACACATTTTAGGACTTAGTAGGTTTATTTATTTATTTATTTATTTATTTATTTATTTATAGAGACAGAGTCTCACTTTATTGCCCTTAGTAGAGTGCTGTGGCATCACACAGCTCACAGCAACTACCTGGCTATATTTTTTTTTTGTTGTCACAGTTTGGCCAGGGCTTGGCTTGAACCCGCCACTCTCTGTATATGGGGCTGGTGCCCCACTCTCTGAGCCACAGGTGCCACCCAGGAGTGAGTAGATATATATATATTTTTTTTTTTGAGACGGAGCCTCAAGCTATCCCCCTGGGTTGAATGCCATGGCCTCACAGCTCATAGCAACCTCCAACTCCTGGGCTCAAGTGAGTCTCCTGCCTCTGCCTCCCAAGCAGCTGGGACCACAGGCGCCCGCCACGATGCCCAGCCACTTTTTGGTTGCAGCCATCATTGTTGTTTGGCGGGCCCGGGCTGGGGATTCGAACCCGCCACCTTAGGTGTACGTGGCTGGTGCCTTAGCTGATTGAGCCACAGGCGCCAAGCCAAGTGAGTAGATTTTTAAGGTTAACTGTGAACAGTGTTGATTTCTATGTTAGTGCAATGTGGGCAAAATCAGAAGAGATTTTCTAACTCAGCCTTCCCTTAACTTAGTATGTTTGCATCTTCAGCCTGTTGAGGGCATCCTCTGTACTAGCTGTTGGTTGGCTGGCAGTGAGGAAGCACCCCGATTTGTCAGACACCGCCCCAGACTTCAAGGAGTTTCTGACCCCACCTAGCTATGAGGAGATACATAAGTGTACCAGCAAATTCATCGCAAAAGTAAATGACAATGGCACCATGTGCCCTGGGTACGGGTAGACCAGGCACATATCCTACTTTGTGGAAGCTTCCCACTTCTTATCAAACCAACCAACAAACAAAAACTGGCTGGGTTTATTACACAATTTGATTTCTGAGTCCTAAATTCAATAACTCATTGAATATAAGTATATAGCAAATAATAGATTATTTTCCATATATAAAAGCACCTTGTAGAAAATACATGGATGCTGATGTCAGACCTTTATGATTCTCAATCAACTTATTAGATATTAACACACAGGCAATATTGGGAAATCACTTCACCAATTTGTTTCCTCCCCTGCAAAGCAAAGATAATATAAAGACCTTTGTAAACTGTGCTTACCAGCCTTTTAAAGTAGCTACTGCAGGCTTGGCACCCATAGCATAGTGGTTAATGGGGCCAGCCACATACACTGAGGCTGCCGGGTTTGAACCTGGCCCGGGCCAGCTAAACAACAATGACAACTGCAACAGAAAAACAAAGTATCTGGGTGTTGTGGCAGGTGCCTGTAGTCCCAGCTACTTGGGAGGTTTGCGTAAGCCCAAGAGTTGTAGGTTGCTATGAGCTGTGACACCATGGTAAATGGTGAACAATGGTCCACGTTTGGTAAATGAATGTCTCTTTAGGACTTTTCAGATGTTTTAACAAGCAAGTGCACATTGTGAATTTCAAAGTGAGACACAGAGTTTAAGGTACTTCCAAAACTTTATTTAAGGAATATCAGTTTCACCAAACACAAAGTACCAGTTCACTCGTCTCCTTTCATGAATGCAGAGTGAAACTGTATTGACGCACGCTGCACGAAAACAAACTGACCACCCTCCTGCCCCATACATTATCAAAACCCTATATAACATGGATTTGGTTTACATAGAGAGAAGGTTTTGTTCTATTTGTGAACAAAGAAAAGGTAGTATCATATAGCGTGATACTTTATGTATAAGTAATTATGCTCTGTGATATTTTATAGCTCATTTAAACGTTTTATGCATTAATATTATTTCTAAATTCTGACTGCTAAAAAGCTGGCTGTATAGTATGTTGGCATTTTGCTACCTCTGCATCCATTCTGAATATGATGCACTTCAGAAATGCATTTGGAAGACATGACTGCATATTTATTTCTAACATATTTTAATTGGTTATAGTCATAAAAGTAATGGATACCATCAAATATATATATATATAATTTTTTATCCTGCTTCTTTATTGTTATTGCTACTGTTGTTGCTCTGATTAAACAAATTCCTCACTTTTAACATAGCTTAAGTATTTTATAATGACTGTTAGACAATAAGCTTTGGTGTCTAACCAAAGAAAGTGATGGTGGTAGGTAGTTCAGAAACATGTGTTTTGTTTTCTTGTATTTTTGGCTTTTCCTCTAGCCTGGTGTCTGCCTCATCAGTGTACTAAAATGTTTAGCTTTTTCTAAGCGATGACCCCTAAAATATAACCTGGTAAACAGCTGACAGCTCTCTCTCCATATAGTCGTCTCTGTAGTGAATCTGACTTAATTAGCTATTTGTCTATTTTTCCTCTGCCGTAACAACTTTATTGGAGAGGATTTTTTTTATAGCCTTTCAAGTCCCCAAGTATAATTTTCCCCAAATTTGTCTTCATTGGAACCCTATGGTCCTCCCCAAGCCTGGTTGGTTCTACATTGGTCAAGACCGGGATGTAGCTCCTTTATGTTGGTTTTTCAAGTGTATATCCTTTGTAGCAACCTTACAGTAAATACGGAAACTGAGTTGTCAACTTTAAGTGCAAAACCTAAGATACGTTGAGGAATTAATCCTGAAGCAATAATCAGACAAGTGAGCAATTATCCACATGAAATAATTGCAAGCGTATCACCCGTAATTGTTTATTTGCATTTATAAGCAATTGCAAATAACCAAATTGCTTAGTAATATAAGAATATAAAATGATTAAATAGGAACTATATGATACAAGATAACGTCATTTTTAAGAATAATTATGTACATCTATTGACCTGAAAAGATTTTCAGTATATGCTTTTCTTTTTTTTGAGACAGAGTCTCATTATGTCACCCTAGGTAGAGTGCTGTGGTGCCATAGCTCACAGCAACTTTAAACCCTTGGGCCCAAGTGATTCTCTTGCCTCAGCCTCCCAAGTAGCTGGGACCACAGGCACCTGCCACAATGCCCAACTATTTTTTTTGCTGCAGTTGTCATTGGTGCTTAGCTGGCCCTGGTCTGGTTCTAAACCTCCACCCTCGGTGTATGTGGCCGGCACCATAACCACTGTGCTACGGGTTCCAAGCCCAGTATGTACTTTTTATTGAAAAAAAGTTTCAAAGCAATAGCATAAAATAAAACTTTATCAATAAAAATCAAAACACATTATCTGTTTTAGTATATATACGTAGGTATGTACACATTTATATACACATACGTGTGCACAAGGTTAGACACCAAAATGATACAAATGTTTTTTATCTAAGTGGAAGGTTTGAAGGTGAATTTTATATATAATTATTTTTGAAGATCTGTATTTTTTACCATAAACATTCACTAATTGTCTAATACTGATTTGTATGATACTTGGAAACTTTTAATCATGTTCCTGTTTTCCTTCCTCCAAAATATCTTATAATAGAAAATCATGAACTCAAAACATTCTCCGCATCCCATTTTAGCCGCACTCCATTTCTCTTCCCTCCCTTTACACCTAAGCCTCTGAAGATATGTGTTCTTAATTTTGACTCTCGTTCCTCGTTTTTTAAGCATTTTAAAAATTATTCTAATCATGCTTTAAAATTCATTGCTCTGTCAAAGAAGTTTTCTCATCAAGGTGATACGTAAGTAGCTGTGGTTAAATGCACCTCATTGTTAATGATTCCTCATCTCATTTGGGCTCCTTGCATTGTTGATTCTTTCTCTCTGACTAGGTGCTTTCATGGCGTCTTAAACTCATACATCACAGCATACATAAAACGCGAATTGCTTGTTTAACTTTCTGTCTCTCTCTATTTCATGATGGCAGGACACAATCATTTTGATTCATAATCCAAGGCCTTAGCTGAATGTCACATGTATTGCAGGTGACCAACAAATACATATCCACTTAACTAATAAAGAAGTGGTTAACATATTCTTTAAAAGACTATGGTCATCATCAAATAATATATTTTTTTATTCTATTCTCGCTTCAGGAATCCAGATACTTCTGATGTTATGCATGTAAACTCCTCAACAAAGACCCTATTTCCTGCTTATAGGAGAGAGGAAATAGAGTTCATATCTTTTTGCTGTAAAGTAGGTACAGTCTAGTTTTACAAGAGCTTAATAGAAAGCAAAAACCAAGCCCCTGAATGAATATATCAATTTTCTAAACTCACTGATCGAAATAGTAAAGAATCTCTTTGGTTGTTTTCCTTCCTTTATTCCCACTTGTGCTCCTATCAATCAAATAAGTTATATAAATTTAACCCACACACCAGTAGATGGGAAAACAACAACAAAAACACAAGCTTGTTGAGATTTATTGAACATAGATCACAACAAGGACATATAGCTGTAAAGAATCTAATTAAAATGGGATGTTTCAGCTTGCCAGCTGTATCTCTTCTTTACAATTAGGAGCTGTGATTTTATTTAAAGTGAGTTCCAAGATTTCCTCCCACTCCCAGGGCACTGACGGGGGCAGCACTTGACAATTGGGAGGGGCGTGCAGTCAACGCTTCCTTCTGGGCTGAGAGTTTGGGCTAAAATCCTCAGCCTCTGCTTTGGCAAATGTTATACCTGACTGTATGGGAATTCCTCTTTCTGATTTGAATGCCAGGTGATTATCCAGTGTGGAAAGAACAGTGGTTTCTGGAGCAACCAGATCCCGCCTCCCATGTGACCAGTGGGGCTTAAACTGATGACCTTGTAGTCTTCTTTAATGAACTTCTCAAATAAGCTGTAGAAAGTGATAAGAAAATTGCATTTTGGCTTTTTAAAAAATTCTAGTGATTTGTTCTATGGCATCAAGTATATAGGGCAAAACACTATGAATACACAGTAATAGGACTCTATTCTTTCCAGATGAAAGCAGGGACAGAGTTTTGTTCTCCACCTCTGTTCCTTAGAGACTTAAAGAAAGCTTTATTTGTTAAATATAGAATTTATGAAGATAATGCTTACTAATTCAATCTCATTCACAAGTAAAAGGAGTGTAATTCAGTCTGTCCTCACTGTACGCAAGAGATAATTATGCTACACAGGAGGCTTACATGTATGTTAAGACAGCTATGGGCTTGGCCTTGAAAATAATAACTTACCTTCTCTGAATCCTCATAGGGATTTTTATGTTATTATTGGCTGTTTTGACC
This sequence comes from Galagoides demidoff, assembly GCA_963574575.1. Classification (NCBI taxonomy): domain Eukaryota; kingdom Metazoa; phylum Chordata; class Mammalia; order Primates; family Galagidae; genus Galagoides; species Galagoides demidoff. The sequence continues at coordinate 29,525 of CAUYQV010050171.1, forward strand.
GTTAAAAATCACAAAGGAAAAGTGGACTGAATCCATTTAGCTACTAATTAATTTAGATTATATGTAGACAATGCCAAAAATGTGAACAATTCAATTGGTTAAGATAAAATAGTCAAATCATCTATTTGTTCTTTTCCATGACAAGAAAGTAGTTGAAGGAAAGAAACGTTTGCCTTCAACAGGTCAGATGACCTTATCTGTTATAATCGATGCTAAGTTTACCTTTCAATGGAATATGATGCAGAATTTCTTACACTGTTTTATTAAGAAGAAAGAAATCACACCCTTTATATAATTTAGCATCTTGCTTCATGTTACTCATGGTACTGGATAAGGTGACATACTTTAATATCATTGGATTCTCATAATAATGGTATTAAATAGATATCATCAATCTTGTTGTTCAAAATAAGAGTTAAAGGAGCCAAAGTTATTGACCAAGTTTGCTCATTAAGTAAGTAGCGAGGCCATACGCAGACACACAGATGTGTGCACAGCCCCCCAAATTTCCCCTTTCCAACTATTAGGTCCATAAGCTTTGGGAAACACCACGTTGTAACACAGAGTCTATGAAGATAAAGTGTAGTGGGGGAGATAAGAATGTACTTAGAGTGCCTGTAGCTTAAAGGAGTAGAGCGCCAGCCCCATATACCAGAGGTGGCAGGTTCAAACACAGCCCTGGCCAAAAACTGCAAAAAAAAAAGAAAGAAAGAAAAGAAAAGAAACAGAATGCACTTAGGAACAGGTGGGTGCAACTGAAGTCTTGATATAAATGAGTGCCCTTTGGTATGTGGTCTATTTAATAAGAATTCCAGTAAATAGGTCGGATCCTTCTACTGAAGCTTGTGAGCTGGATATGTAAGTTCAACACTAAAATCAGGGTGAGGAAGTGATGCTTATCATTCATCACTAACCAACTTCTTTTGCACCTGCCTTTCCTCCTGTCAATCATTATCTTTTTTTGCTTTTTAAAAACTTTCTCACAGTTCTAAATGTTTCTTTTTATATCCTTTTCTTTTTAACGTATGCAGTATTTTGTCTCTCTGAGGATAATACAGTGTACTTATGAAGTGCTTTATTCTGGTCTCTGTATTGTCTCTCTTTCTTTCAAGGTCATTTGTTTTACCTTGTAGTATTTCTCTCAAAGGGTTTTAATCCTTGGCTGGTAGAACATGGTTCAGGGTAGAACATATAAAAGCTGATAGGAATTTTGGAAGGAGGATGCAATGATGTAGGCACTTAACATGTAGGTAAGTCATGTTATCTGGACAGTATTTAGATAAGAAAATTTTTTTCTTTTATTGGAAGGTCTTTTCACAATTGTGTATCTATAGGCATTTAATTTTGGTCCTGTTCCCATGAAACAAAATTCACGTGGCTTTGCTAGGGTTGAGCATTGTCTAACCTACACACTATTATTTTTTAAGCTTAATAAAGAGCATTTTTTTCTAGGATAAATTTGCAAACTTAATTCTCAGAACTTGTTTGATGATAGCTCTGATGGCCATTCCAGAAAAAGTGTTCCCAACTTGTTTTGAGGGGTGGAGTAAATGCTGGTGTTGGTGCATAGCTTCAGCAATGAGATGCGTAGAACTTTTCTAGGATGGGTTCGCAAACTTAACTGTGCAACTTTGTATTGAAGCCCTAAACCCAAATAGGAATATTTTGGAGGATGTCAGGAGGTAAAGTTAAATGATATTGCAAGGGCAGTACCCTAATCATATAAGATGAATGGTCTTAGAAGGGGAAATAACAAGGATCCTGCTGTCTCTATTACGTGAGGACACACACAGAGAAGAGCCATCTACAAGCTGGAGAGAGAGTCTTTAACAGAAGGAACCACACAAGCACCAATCTCAAACCCCCAGCCTGTAAAACTGTGAGAAAATAAATTTCCATTGTTTAAGACAAGTAGTCTGTGTATTTTGTTGTGGAAACCTGAGCTGACTGATACAAGGGACCGTAAAATGGAAGAGTCTATGTCTCACAATCACTCCTCGAGTGGGAGTTGCCAGCCAGTCAAAAATATCCATCCATAAGGAGGAAAAGCTTCTAGTATGTTCTGCCACTGAGAAATTGGACTTCATCTATCTGAATAGCTCACATTTCATTGACAATTTACATTTTTTCATTTGTTGTGGTCTCCTGACCGTACTTGACTTTCTTATTGCCATTTTCTGGACTGTTGAGAGGGAGAGCAATAAGCATGTGTGTTTTGTTCACTAATATTTTTCCTTGTGTTTCCACAACTGCTCGGCTGATGAGCTTTTAATTTTACTTGCTAGTTTCAACATGGTGCTCAAAGACCTTACCCTTCATGAAAACCTCTGCTTTCTGTGTCTTGACTCTTTTCAGAGTTTAAGTTCTCAGCTGACCTATTCATTTGTCTCATTTCTGAAAGCATGACCACACAACATGAATAAGCTCTAGTTTCCAAGATTCTAGCTATGAAACAAACAATATTATCTTTTGGCTTCGTTTAGAATATTTACAACTGGAGAATCTGGTGCACTGGGGTGAAGAAGGACAGAGGTTTTATCTTCAAGATAGTATTATGCACCAGGAAATCTGATTCCAATAAGATGAAAAATGATGATTAAAAAATAACTTTTCTCTGGAGGATATATCACTTTCATATTAAACAAAATCTGAGTTTTTTTTTACTATCTTTTCACAAGAGAATTTGAAAAGGCAAAAAAGGATGTATGTCCTTGATTTCTGCGGCATGTACCTTTATTCATTTCCTGTCTTCATGGAGGACAGACTGTACACAGAGGAGACATCTGTTTCCCTCCCTACTGGGGTTTTTATTAAGTACTATTCTTTTCTCAAAGGATGTGTATATTTTAACAAAGAGCACTAACTCATAGCTTACTTATTTTCTCTGATAGGGGAGCTGATCTAATTAGGCCATACTCTTAATAATGAGTGGTATTATTTTCCCCCAAGGATGAGTAAGAAAAACACCGGTTTTCCAAGCATCGTGCATCAGCTCTCTATGCAAATTCGCTTGGAAATGATAGAATTGGGATGTGGTGATGGTGGTGGATTCTTCTGCTCTTTTCTACTTGTGATTAGTTAGATAAGTGATTTAGATAAGAAATTTGCTCTTGTCTTGAACTGAGAAAAGGGGAAACCAACCAGAAAGGCTTCTGGTCAACACTACATTCTCCTCCTCAGGCTTGCAAGCATTTAGAAAGCGTAATTTAACCCCTTTTAAACATTTGTGTATTTTGTCTTTATTAGATAGAATCGAAAGCAAGAAGAAATGAAGAGACTGAACCCCAACACAATTATGAGAACCTTGTCAGTAGTCATTCTAAAATCTGATGTCAAATTCCACAAAGTAATGGATTCTTGGGAGGTTTTAAAAGAGGAAAGTCTTTCAGTGAGTAAAACTACATTTAGATTCAAAGTCATTGAAAACTTTGAGTTCCTTTTGGCTATAAAAGAGGACTATATAATGCTAGAGAAGGAAGAATTTTGAAACTCTATGACAGTTCTGCTTGCTCATCTCACAGACGGGGGAAGCTTCCATATATCTGATTGAAACTCTGCCATGAGTAATCTCTCAGAGAGCATTGCTGACAGGCTGGACTTTTCCTCTATTATGTAGGCTAGCTATAAAAGCCTAGAAAACAAACACCTAGATTTCTAACCAGGGGAAAAGCTGATTGTTGAAAATGCATTTCATTTTCACTGCCAACCTCGTGCTAAGGCACGCAATGAAGTACACCATAAAATGGTCAAACACATAGATCCCCTTTAAATCATAAATAATGTACCCTGTGAATAATTCCACTGTGAAATCTCCTCTTAGATACAGATATATTAGTTACCTGGGAGGATGGAGTATGAAGCCTATGTTGGTTTCAGCAAATTCAGAAAAATTGTGAGAGGCATTCTTGAGGAAGTAAGAGATGGATACTATGGTAGTTATTTATGTTTTTAAAACCTATCAGAGGCAAAGCAATCATCTCTGATGAAGAAAAAAGAGAAGTGATGAAGATGACTGTTGCAGGTGGAGGTGATAATGCAGGTGTGTGACGAGACGGGTAGTGTGGCTCAGCTTACTGAGGATAAAGTTAACAATTATAGAATGAAGTGGAAACAGCAGAATCCTTGTGGGGAGGTAGTAGGCATAGTACCATAGGGGATGACTTAATCCCAAAGTCTAATTGAGTACATGTGGCTTAGAGCCTCCTATCATGTGTCTAGAAAATAAACATTTTCAGTATTAAATTTGAAGACTTTTGTAAACTAATTGCTATTGCTTTTGAACTACATTTTAAAGGAACCCTTGCTGTGGGCGGTTAGTGCTAAATAAAGGTGTCAAATTGCCGTATACAGTGTGATATGAATTAATGATGTGGAAGATGATCTGTAAAATGTCCGGTTGAAGATTTATTGTATTATGGCAAGGCTTAGTATTGTTCCATGTTTAAAATTGATTTTCTTTCAGGAATTCTTGTTTCTCAAATCAGTAATGTGAACAAGTATGTGGCGCCACTTTGATAATGTATAAAGTGCCTGTTTCCATTCTTTCAATGGCACATGAAAGGTAAAAAAGAAGCAATAGATTATTTCTGACGGGTTTGACTTAATTTTTGACTCTGAGTTCAATTTACCAAAGGAAAAATAGTTCAAAGTAAGTGCATAGCCTCTTTTGGGGGGAGGAGAGTGAGACAGAGGGGTAATTTATTTGACTGTCATCACTGCTGGTTCTTTGGACTGTGGTCAACATTTACGAGAAATACTAGAGCATCTGTTGTAAGTAGAGATGGGCATGGGCCTCTACAGGCCCCTGTTCTCCCAAATGTATGCAAGTATGTTTAAAAGAGGATGATGGTACTGACTTTTGCTCTAGCATCTAGAAGACAGATGCTGGTTTACTTCCTTCAACCTTTATACAAAATTTATACTTATAGGGATTAAAATAATTCTAACACTACTGTTGAAGAAACATTTGATTTTTTTTGTCAAGGTCATAGACTCAGAATACACATGTTATTCTGTCCAAAGGTGGGTTCCATATTCCTCCTTTATGCTCTTAAATAGAATGGTACCCAGATATAATTTTAATAAACAGCCCTGGAAAAAGCTTTATTTTATATATATATATCAAACTTATTTTGTCTTACTATCTACCTTTTTGTTGTTTCATTTTTGATGAATTATTGAAGTAATGTACCATTCTCTTTGCTTACCTCGTTTTTCACAGTTAGGTTAACTTTGCATTCTTTACCATGAATTTAGGGGTCACAGTCAGCACAGCTCCAGACACTGAGAAGGGAAACAAGACGTGGACAGTCATCAAGGGGTTGGTCATTGTTCATAGGTTAAATGTCAGCCCCAAATTTATGTTCATTTGCTGGTGGTTAGACAACAGAGAGAGGCCAATGCATAGTGGCATATTTTTAAGAATGCCTATATCTAGTTAAGAATTTTTCCCTCAATATAAACAAATCTATGCTCTTAGTTCGAAAATATGAAGAGCTTGTAAGAATATAAAATAAATGTAGTTGTTAAGGGCAAGACTTTCCATCTTAGAACAAGTGTTTCCATTTTCTATGATTTCATTCTTCTGATCCCTCCTAAAATGATCTTACTTTTTATTATGGAATATAGCTTTAGCAGTAATTAGAAGGTGAGTAGACATAAATCTTGATTCAAATATGGAATGAAAAAGAGGCTATTGACCTTAATGTAAAGTTTTGTATATGGTTCCACTTCCACACTTTCAAACACTGCATTTACTGTATTCTTTTTTTCTTTCTTTTTTTTTTTTTTTTTGAGACAGAGTTTGTCACCCTTGGTAGAGTGCTGTGGCATCATAATTTACAGCAACCTCAAAGTCTTGGGTTCAAGTGATAATCTTGCCTCAGCCTCCCAAGTAGCTGGGACTACAGGCACTACCACAATGCCCAGTATTTTTAGAGACCTGGTCTCACTCTTGCTGAGGCTGGTGTGGAACTCATAGCTCAAGGAATCTGCCTATCCCAACCTCCTACAGGGCTGATGTACTGTATTCTTTACACCTGCAATTATCATAAAGCTGATTTATTTTTTCAAAGTCTTTGTCCTCACATTTTTCTCAGATTACTCAGGATTTCAACAACGTTGTTGAATTTAATGGTTGGAAAGAAGGGGCACTAGAAATGGCCAGTAATGAAAAGGTGCCTCAGAGAGTAAGTACATGGAGATGGGAGATGGGAGATGGTCAAAACATGGAAGGCCCAAGGGCAGAGGAAGGCACAGCCTATGAGAAACCAACACATGTCATAAAACAGACAATTTTACTGCAATAGAGAAAATACTAAGTGGGTGTAAAGGTCCATGTGTGTCCCTTCTGCTACTTTTTGATTGTGTGTATTTAGGAGAAACTACTGCCTTTCTCCTTAAGGTCAGCTTCTATGTCTTACTGATGATGAAAATCTGTAGGAGTTTATATATAAAATTAAAGTAACTTAGAAGATATTTTAGATTGGACTTAGGAAATTTTTAGTGCATTCCAGAATCAAGGGCAGTAGTTCTAAACATTGGCTGCATTTTGGATAACCTAAGTAGTTTATTAAAATATTTTGCTAGGGCCCCAATCCTAGAGATTCTTATTCATTGGGCCTGAGGTGGAATTCAAAAACATAAATATTTTCATAAGAGATTTCTATTTCTATTATCTTAGTATTAATGATAGATTTTTTAATTCAAAGAACAGGAAGTTGAAGCGGTCAGGTATGGTGGCTCATGTCTATAATCCTAGTACTCTGGAGGCCAAGACAGGTGGATTGTTTGAGCTCAGGAGTTTGAGACCAGCCTGAGCAAGAGTAAGACCTCCAGCTCGACTAAAAAAACAAACAAGCAAATAAACAACAACAAAAAAATTAGTCAGACATTGTGGCAGGTGAAGTTCTTAGATACTCAGGGAGGCTGAAGCAAGAGGATCACTTGATCCCAAGAGTTTGAGGTTGCTGTGAGTTATGATGCCACAGCACTCTACCTAGGGTGACTGGGTGAGTCTCTGTCTCAAAAGAAAAAGAAAAAGAAAAAAAAAAACGGAAAAGAAAAAGGAGGTCGAGAGAGGATTCAGAAAAAGGACGGGAAACCAATGATGTCTATGACCAGGAATTTTTGTGTGTGCTGGTTTCCAAGGAATTTTTCTTTTTGAAATATAAAAACCCTAATTTTAATTTGAAAAAATCAACCTATAAATGCTAGAGAAACGTCCTTAGCATTCCCAATTCTCTTCTTATTTTATAATAGCCATTCCACATTCTACTGATTCCAAAGTTAAAAATTAATATTGAATCACTTTTCTGAGTCAACCTACTCTCTCATAAATCACATTTACTTCTGCTCCATGACATGAGCCAAATATGTTACAGTATTGAAAGTGTATGAAATGATGGTTAACAAGATGGTGTAGTGGTGCTACTCCCTTGTCCTCTCAGAAATAGTGGACAATTGTTGTCAATTAAATTAGAGAACCTTAGAAGAGATGAATTCGGCGAAGTTCAGATTAAATCAACCTTGCACAGGTGCACAGTACTCTGCTATAACTTGCCCCCATGGGCTTAAAGTTAACAGTCCTTTCTTTGGAACAGTGGATATAGGATGTGTAAACTGGCTATGGTGCTTTTTTTCTGGGGACCATTGGCCAACATGGAATGGCAGAGGAGGAAGTGCTGAATGAGAAAAGACGCAGACATACCATATTTGTAGGAAGTAGTTTATTAGTGAGGCCAGAAGATGGAGAAAACGTGATTTAATAGGCTGGGAAGAAGCAGAGACTAACATAAAGAATGTACACACATATACATCCTGGTGGTCAAGAAGCTTCAACCAGAATTAGAGAAAATCCTCCAGAGGTTGGTATCTTGTGCTTTCCCCCAACCCAAGACCCCCATACATAGCTTGTCAAGGAATATCTCAATTTCATTCATAGATTAAAAAAAATAAATTATGAATGATTTCACTTCAAGATCTATAAGGATACTGTGTAAACCAGTGTTTGTTAGGGAAAAATGAAAAACACTCCATTCAGAGATTGACGACAATGCAACTATTTACTTTAGAGTCTCTCTGCATCCACGAGAGGTATTAGCCAGAACTGAACCCCAAGTGTATGGCTCAAAAGCACATGGCTTATTATTGAAACCTTTTTTAGGGCTACCAAAGAAAATTCCAATGCATCCATACCCATATTTGGCATCAGAAAAAAAAAATCAGAAGCAGCAGAAATAGAAGAAATATGACTTCTTCCTACTTTTTGCCTTTAACCAATCACGTGCAAGTACATCTGATTGGCCAAACTAAATTTTACCCTGAACCCAAGAAGAAAGTGAGGCTAGGGGATGTAACTTTTGAAACTGCCAATTACCAAGAAGTGATATAAGGATAAATGAACAACTTAATGACACCACAGCAAGTCAAATATGATCAGATTATCACCCCAAAACTGAAAATGTAAAAATTAAAAAAAAAAAACTACTAAAAAAATCCTTACTCTTACTCATGATGAAAGAAATACAAATGATGGCTCCAAAGCTGTGGCATTTTTGTCTATTACATTACAAAACAGCAATAAAAAGAAACTTAATGACATCATATTTATTGACGGGAACATGAATAAAGAAGTTATCAAAATTGCAAGCAGGAGTTTAAACTAGTACAAGTCTTATAAGGGATATGTGGCAATATCTATTTTTTTTTTTTTTGAGACGGAGCCTCAAGCTATCCCCCTGGGTAGAGTGCCATGGCATCACAGCTCATAGCAACCTCCAACTCCTGGGCTCAAGCGAGTCTCCTGCCTCCGCCTCCCAAGTAGCTGGGACCACAG
>CAUYQV010050175.1:0-11572 GCA_963574575.1 Galagoides demidoff
GGCTAGAAACTTTCTTTTTTTTTTTTTGAGATGGAGCCTCAAGCTATCCCCCTGGGTAGAGTGCCATGGCATCACAGCTCATAGCAATCTCCAACTCCTGGGCTCAAGTGAGTCTCCTGCCTCCGCCTCCCAAGTAGCTGGGACCACAGGTGCCCTCCACAACGCCCGGCCATTTTTTGGTTGCAGCCATCATTGTTGTTTGGCGGGCCCGGGCTGGGGATACGAACCCGCCACCTTAGGTGTACGTGGCTGGCGCCTTAGCCGATTGAGCCACAGGCGCTGAGCCTAGAAACTTTCTTTACGCAGTAAGTTATATGAACTATTTGTTTCCCAGGGACCACTTTCCTTCATGCATGGTATCCAGTGTCTTAAAAACTATTCTTGTATATATTTTGAACAGTTTTTCAGTTGTTTCTGACAGGAGGTTAAGTCTGGTCCCTGATACTCCATCTTGCCTGGAAGCAAAAATCTATTTTGCTGGTATTTTTAATGTCCTCTTTTATAAGCTACTTATGTTATATTTGGAATAATGTTCACTGGATCACTTCTCTGTCCTAAGCAGCTGCTTTACTCTGTATTGATATTGCCAGATTCTTTTTTTTTTTTAAGCCGGGGCTGGAGCCCTACCCTTTTGAGCCACAGGTGCCGCCCTATTACCAGATTCTTTATCTAGATTATCCCTTCCTCATAAGAACAACAGAAACTAATGTTTATTCAGTATCCCCAATGCACCAAGCATGTGATAGGGATTTTAAATATATTACTTCATTTAATCGTTACGATAACTCTGTGAAGAAGTAATTATCTTTATTAGAATGATGTAGTCATTGAACTTGAGTTAAAAAATTTGCTGAAGGTCAACACAAGTAAGTGTCATAGTCAACATTCAAATCCAAGTCTGGCAGACCCCAGGACCCACTGTTTTCCTCTTCAGGACAGTACCACAAAGCTGAGCCCTTCAGAGGTTATTTTGCTGAGTACAGGAAGATGGCTTCTAAAACCAACTCAAAAAGATTTTTCTTATCTGCCCTTGCAACAAGAGTAAGCATTTTACAAAATCTAGGAAGGAAGAATACTAGTAAAGCTAGAAAGAATAGTTTTGATTGAAGTTCTGTCAAGTGACAGGAAAGAAAAAGGGATGAGAGAGCAGTCCTTAAGAAACAGAGGAAGGATGTGATTTTATTATAGAAATGCAAGGTCAAGAAAACACTGAAACAATTAAGAGGGTGGAAGAGGAAAAAGAAAAAAAATTATTCTGAGATGTTATGCTTTGCAAAGCTGCTAGAACAAAGCAGAAGCATATGACAGTGACCCCGACTGCTGTCACTGCAGCTTTTATTCTCTCTCTTGAGAATCAAAAAATGAACTCAAAATGAAGGGAAGAAAGAAAGGAATGTTTAGTGTCAACCAGTGCTGCCAAGATAAAATGTTTTGGATTAATTCCCAGTGTCAAAAGCACAGTACATATTAACATTCTGTGTATATTTTTGGAAACTTGTTCCCTACCCCCCTCTTTTTTTTTTTTTTTGAGATGAGGTCTTGCTCTGTTGCCCCAGTGGGAATGCACTGGCACAATCAGACCACAGCAGCCACGAACTCCCTAGACTCAGGTGAATCCTCTCACCTCAGTAGGTGGGACTATAGGTGTGCACCAACATGCTTGGCCAATTTTTAATTTTTTTTTGTTGTTGAGACAGGGTATCTCTATGTTGACCTAGGCTGGTCTCAAATTCCTGGCCTCAAGCAATCCTCCTACCTCAGTCTCCCAGAGTGCTGGGATTATAGGCATGACCTACTACACCAGCCTCTACCCACATTTTAATAAACAAATTAATATTTTGTTTTTTCTTATGCTCACAGTTCTTTTTTTTTTAATGTCTATAACCTTTCTAGAATATGGAGTCAGTGTCTTCTAAGTTTGGAAAAATATGTTTAAAGTTAGCTTATGGCAATTTCTAGCATGATTCTTTTATGTGACACAATGTCCTTTTGGAAAACAATAAAATCATAAGTCTGAGATTTGAGAAGTCAAGATCTGAGCCTCTTTTTCCATTGACCTGACTGACCATAGATGAAGAATTTATAAAATGGCCAGTCATGGTGGCTCATGCCTGTAATTCTAGCACTCTGGGAGGCTGAGGCAGGAAGATCCCAGCAGTGAGACCCATCTCTACTAAAAAATAGAAAACTTAGCCAGGCATTGGGGCTCATGCCTATTGTCCCAGCTACTCCAGAGGCTGAAGCAGGAGGATCAGTTGAACCCAGAATTTGAGGTTGGCTGAGGCCATAGCACTCTAGCCTAGGGCAACAGAGTGAGAAACCATCTCATAAAAAAAGAAGGAAAGAAAGTGAGGCACAAGATCACCTCACTCAACTATGGAGAATTTTTAATAATAGTTGTAAAGACGAGGCATGGTGATTCATGACTGTAATCCCAGCATTTGGGGAGGCTGAGGCAGGAAGATCACTTGAGGCCAGGAATTCCAGACCAGCCTGAGTAACATAGTAGGACCTTATCTCTACAAAAATATTCAAAACTAGCCAGGCGTGGTATTGCACGTATAGTCCTAGCCACTTGGAGATTCTGTGGCAGGAGTATAACTGGAACCTAGGAGTTTGAGGCTACAGTGAACTATGATCATGATATTGTACTTCAGTCTGGATGACAAAGCAAGACCCTATCTCTTAAAAAACAACAACAACAAAAACTTCTGTCCTCTCATAACGTGAGAAATGCAAGTGAGAACAGATTGTCATTTTTATGTGGAGTTAAATAGGTAAAATTAACATTTTTAAACAATCAGATTTTAAATTATTTTCTTGAAGTAAGGAAAATAACCAATAACTTCTCATTTTTCTTAGCTTAATGCAGATACTGAAAGAGAAGAAGGAGAAGAGTTTGAAGACAACATGGATGTTTTTGATGACAGCAGCTCCAGCCCTTCTGGCACCTTAAGAAATTATCCACTCACCTGCAAAGTTGTTTATTCCTACAAGGTTTGTACTTTTCCAAAATCCTGCTGTTATTAAATTGTGACAACTCTGAGGATACATGTGAATGTATCTACTCAGCCCTTCATACAGTGGTTAGCATAAAATTTGTGTTGAATTAATAATGTCAAAGATAACAATGCTGAAGAGTTTAGGTTTTGCTTCAGAATACCTGGGTTAAAATTTTGTCTCTGCCACTTATGAGCTATATGATCTTCCAGTCCTTTAGTCTCTGTGAGCCTCAGTTTCCTTATCTATACCATAGGAATACTATTGTAGGGGTCATGTGAAGATTAAATGATGTAATACTTTCATAGCAAAGCATTTAGCATGGTGCCTTGAAGCTAGAAATTTTCAGTAAATAGAGCTCTTCCCATTATTATCAATTACCTACTTGGCATAGGACCCTCCATTAGGATGACCCTCAAAATTGAAATCAAAGGAAAGTTATTTTACAAAGCACTTTTTAAAGTGTGCCTTTCTTTATCCCAATATAACCAACTCTAGCTATCCATGTTAAGCAGGGACCTGGGTAGACAGATGCGAGAATTTCCAAACTTGATTTGGTATAATAGTAGCTAATTTCTCCCACCCCTACCCTGCTTTCCCACTAATTTTTTACTCAGGGCCAAGTAAATTAGGTTTCAATTCCTCTGTTCTTTCTTTCCCTCACTCCTCTCATCCAGCCCATCAGCCAGTGCTACTGAGTCCATCTCTAAAACATACCCTGTATCAGGTCACTGTATCTACTGCCACCATCTTGGTCTAAGTCATTGCTTTGATTAATATAAAAGGGAAAAAGTCCTCCTAATTGGTCTCCATCTTTCATACTTGCCTTTGAACAGTCCATTTTCTACTCTGAAGCTGGAATTATTGTTTATACAAAAAAGAAACAATTTTAATCCTCTTCCTTAAAATCCCTTTTTAAGTTTTCCATTACATGTAGGAAAAAAACCCAAAGTCTTCCCTAGGATCTGTTAATATCCAGCCAGATCTGGCCCCTGCCATTCTCCTACCTTCACAGCTTCCTGTCAAACCATTCCCCCACCCCACCACTCACTGCACAGTAGCCATTCTAGCTGCCCTTTAGGCTTCAGAAACACCAGGCTCCTTCCTGAATTCATGTCTTTTACTCACTAGTCCCTCCACCTAGAACTCCCTTTTCCCAAATCTCAGTTGGCTATCCTGTCCTCCTTTCTGAAACTCAGCTCAAATAGTGTCTCCTAAGGTCACCCTTAACCACATAAATATATAACTCATCAGTCACTACTCTCTATCCCTTGCCTCTTTTATTTACTATATAGCACTTTTTACTAACCAAATTTAATCTTGTTTTCATATTTCTTTGTCTGACTTCCCACTTAGGCAGAAATTTTGTCTGTCTATATATACCTTGTCTATGTGTCTTTAGCACCTAGAACCATGCCCAGTGCATAGGAGATCATCAATAAACATATGTGGGGTGAATAAATGAATGATGGAAGGAAGACATTAATAAACAAATCTTTCCCTCGCCCTCATTCACATGGAGACATCAATGAGAAGGGATAATGCCAACTTGGTGCCTGTGGCTCAAGCGGCTAAGGCACCAGCCACATACACCTAAGGTGGCGGGTTCGAATCCCCAGCCTGGGCCCGCCAAACAACAATGATGGCTGCAACCAAAAAATAGCCAGGCGTTGTGGCGGGCGCCTGTGGTCCCAGCTACTTGGGAGGCTGAGGCAGGAGACTCGCTTGAGCCCAGGAGTTGGAGGTTACTGTGAGCTGTGATGCCATGGCACTCTACCCAGGGGGATAGCTTGAGGCTCTGTCTCAAAAAAAAACAAAAATGATCTGATGGAAGAACTTAGGGCACCAACAGGGGCACAGTCTGCAGTGGACTTGTCCCCTTGGCCAATGTCAGTCTGTTCATTCACCTCAAGGGACCATGCTTGTTCACAGACAGGGACTCCACGACCAACACCCCAACACACGTGTGCACACTCTCACCAAGACCCCGGCCCATTTGTCTGTGCGTGATCCATCTACCTCGTAGTTGAGAAGTCGCCTTACCAATCAAAAGAGGGTTCTTAGGGCAGATGGGAAAAAACCTTTCAGACTCCAGGGAGTCACCCAGTTACCTTGAGCTCCTGAGATAAGACTGCGTTGCTCATGCTGTCAGCTTGTAGGCGGAACTCATGTTCCCGCTTCTGCATTTCAGATTCAAACTCCAGCAGCAATTCCTGGAACAAATCAGGCCACCGTGAAGGAAGACGGTAGAGAGGACCCAACACAGACTTTCTTGGCAGGGTTAGGAGTTTAGGAGTCTGGAGCTGTGCAGAATGCAGCGGTTAGTGAGGAGAGACACATGAATGCTGTCATGGAGAGGGAGGCTGTGATCTGTGACACTGCTGCGGTCAGTGCCAAGCACATGCACCCAATTATTTCTCAGGTTCTTCCTACAGCACCTGTGATCTTTCATCTGTGTAAACAGCACCGAGGGCTGGCAGAGTCAGCTCTCACTAAGGGTACACCTCCTGTCTGTGCTTGCCCTGCACAGTGTGAAGCTGGTGGGGGTGGAGTGGCCACAGTTTCCAACCACCTGCTAAAGCCCCTGCACCAAGACCATCCTCCCCAGGACACTCTCAACACACCAGGAGCCCTAAAGTGCAGGCACCGAGGGGGCTAAGCCCAGCCCTGATAGCTGCCGGGAGTGTTTAGCATGTTCTGCAGGCCCAGGGCAATAAACAGAGCAGCTGCCCCTGCAAAGCTGCACGGCCTTGAATACTGAGTGGGAGCCTCAGAGAAACTCTGCAGAAAGCACAATTGAAAATGTTTATTTTACTTTTCTGTCCTTTGAAAGGCAAAAATTATGGTAAAGGGTAAAAGGAGTAACATTTAACGGAGTCAGAATATAAAAGTCATTGATTCACTCTTTATAAAGCATCACAAAATCACCAAACTGGCTTTTCCTCTGGACACTGATCCATGGGGGCAGAGCTGTGCAGGCTGTGGCCAGCAGGGGGCAGGAACCCCATGTGTCGGGGCACCTGCCAGGAAGGAGCAGCTCTCACTCCCCTGCCACCAGGACCTGTGCATCCTAGCACTACGGAAATGCACACTGCCCCAGTTCCTGTCTTGCCCTAACTCTTGGCTCCCTGATGAGCCCTTTCCCATGCCTGGTGAAGTCACAGGACTCAACACTTGCACATGGATTGGACATTGGTGTGTGACGCCCAACCAGCCGCTGCACCCCATCACCCTTCTGGTGCTCAGGCCCAAACCATCTGTTGTCCTCAACATCTGCCCCTCTCGTGTCCCCATCCAACATTCGAGGGTCCTAGCTCCCCTCAGGTGTGTCCACAATTGTCCACCCACCCCCTTCAGCCTGCTTGCTAGCCTCCAGCCTCTGTCTGTCCTCACCCAGCGTGACTACACACACACTGGGCTCTGCTCAAAGTCCTGATGGGGCCCCTGTCACTCAGAGCAAAGCCCTGGCCTCACAACCCCACTCCCCACTCTGTGTCAGCTCATCCTGCCAGGGCAGATCTGTCCAGTCATGGCAGGTGTCCAGAGTTAACCCTAGCACCTGGGAGACTTCCTGGCTCACAGTTTGTGTTCGAAAGTATTTGTTAAATGAACGATTAAATCAATAATTGTCCAATTTCTCCACTAGTGGCTTTTAACCCTGTAATTAACCTATGCCCTTATATACACCATGTACAACTCATATATATAATAAAAGTGAAACTGGCTCGGCGCCCATAACACAGTGGTTACAGCTCTGGCCACATACACTGAGGGTGGTAGGTTCAAACCTGGCCCGGGCCAGCTAAACAACAATGACAACTGCAACAAAAAAATAGCCAGGCATTGTGGCAGGCACCTGTAGTCCCCAGCTACTTGGTAGGCTGAGGCAAGAGAATCGCTTAAGCCCAAGAGTTTGAGGTTGCTGTGAGCTGTGATGTCACGTACTCTACCAAGGGTGACATAGTAAGACTCTATCTCAAAAAAAAAAAAAAGTGAAACTGTCTGATTTGGTTACCATCATCTTATACAGGGTGGACATAAAGTTCGTGTGCAACTTAAAATAACACAGTAAATTGCACACAAGCTTTATGTCCAGCCTGTATTTCATTTTTCAAGAGAAAAGTCATTATGCAAATTGAATCAATTCTACTTTTGACAAGTCAATAATGGATGAAAAGATCTTCTGAAACAAGAGACAAAACACCAGCCCAAAGGCAACAACAGAGCTGGAAAACACCAGGACTCCCGGTTAACAGTGGGGTCCAGGCAGCCATGCAGAGCACAAGCTCAGATGCTCCAGAGCCATGTGAGGTAAGCACTGCTCAAATTTCTATATTAAAACACCAAGTTTCCAGCGGCACCTGTGGCTCAATCTGCTAAGGCGCCAGCCAGGTACACCTAAGGTGGCGGGTTCGAATCCCCAGCCCGGGCCCGCCAAACAACAATGATGGCTGCAACCAAAAAAAATGGCCAGGCGTTGTGGCGGGCGCCTGTGGTCCCAGCTACTCGGGAGGCGGAGGCAGGAGACTCGCTTGAGCCCAGGAGTTGGAGGTTGCTATGAGCTGTGATGCCATGGCACTCTACCCAGGAGGACAGCTTGAGGTTCCGTCTCAAAAAAAAAAAAACTCTTGGGCTCAAGTGACTCTCTTGCCTCAGCCTTCTGAGTAGCTGGGACTACAGGTAACTGGCACAATACCTGGCTAATTTTAGAGGCAGGGTCTTGCTCTGGCTCAGGCTGTTCTTGATCGCATGAGCTCAGGTGATCTACCAGCCTTGGCCTCCCAGATTACTAGGATTACAGGCATGAGCCATCATTTGGGTAAATGGCAAGGAGTATGACTGCTGGATCTTAGGGTAAGAGGATGTTTTATTTTGTAAGAAGCTGCCAAACTGTTTTCCCAAATGGCTGTACCCTTTTGCATTCCTATTAGTGAGGAATGAGTTCCTGTTTCTCTGCCTTGTCATCAATATTTGGCATTGTCAGTGTTTTAGATTTCGTCCATTCTAATAAATGTGTCCTGGTATTTCATTGTTGTTTTAATTATTTTTTTGAGACAGAGTATCACTTTGTCACCCTCAGTAGAGGGCTATGGCTCACAGTAACTTCAAATTCTTGATCTATGGCAGTGCCTGTGGTTCAGTGAGTAGGGCGCCAGCCCCATATACTGAGGGTGGCGGGTTCAAACCCGGCTCGGCCAAACTGCAACAACAACAACAAAATAGCCAGACATTGTGGCAGGCGCCTGTAGTCCCAGCTACTTGGCAGGCTGAGGCAAGAGAATTGCCTAAGCCCAAGAACTGGAGGTTACTGTGAGCTGTGACGCGACAGCACTCTGCTAAGGGCGTCAAAGTGAAACCCTGTCTCTCTCTCTCTCTTTTTTTTTTTTTTTTTTTTTGAGACAGAGTCTCAAGCTGTCTCCCTGGGTAGTATGCCGTGGCATCACAGCTTATAGCAACCTCCAACTCCTGGGCTCAAGAGAGTCTCCTGCCTCAGCCTCCCAAGTAGCTGGGACCACAGGCGCCCGCCACAATGCCTGGCTATTTTTTTGGTTGCAGCCATCATTGTTTGGCAGGTCTGGGCTGGATTCGAACCCACCACCTTAAGTGTATGTGGTTGGCACCTTAGCCACTTGAGCCACAGGTGCCAAGTCGACATGCTGTCTCTTAAAAATAAAAATTCTTGGTCTCAAGTGATTCTCTGCCTTAGCCTCCCAAGTAGCTGAGACTATAGGCACCTGTCACAAAGCCTGGCTATTTTTAGAGATGAGGTTTTGCTCTGGCTCAAGCTGGTCTTGAACCCCAAAGCTCAGGCAATCCACCCTCCTTAGTTTCCCAGAGTACTAGGATTACAGGCATGAACCACCACCCCCAGCCCTTGTTGTTTTAATTTTTAATTCACAATTCCCTAATGATATATGATGTTGAACTGGGTCACTTTTTTTTTTTTCTTTTTGAGACAGAGTCTCACTCTGTTGCCCAGGACAGAGTGCTGTGCTATCAGCCTAGCTTACAGCAACCTCAAACTCCTGGGCTCAAGCAATTCTCCTGTCTCAGCCTCCTGAGTAGCTGGGACTACAGGTCCCTGCCATAATGCTGGCTAATTTTTCTCTTTTTAGTAGAGACAGGGTCTTGCTCTTGCTCAAGCTCGTCTCCAACTCTTCAGCTCAAGGGATCTGCATGCCTTGGCTTCCAAGAGCGCTAGGATTATAGGGGCAGGTTTTCCTTAAATAGTCCTGAAACTGTACTAATCTCATTTCCTCTCAAAAGTTGAGGCACCCATATGGAGAGGTACCAGGATCTCAGGCTCTGCTATCACCAGCTCACCACTGGCCTTGGCAAGTCAGTTTACCAAGCTGGCCCTCAGTTTCCCAGTCTGTGAAATGGAGCTCACAACACACTTCCCAAATGATGGAGGTGCAGGGGTCTCTGTCCCTTAGGGATGAAGGTCATGGCATGGCATGGTGGTCAGTAGTGACTGATGCAAGAGACCACCTGGAGCCCAGCTGACCAGAGCTAAGGCATGGTTGGGATATTGCCTCCCCAACCCTGGAGCCCTCAGTTGTTCCCCAGGCACCCTAGGACTAGTCAGCAGTGTATGTCCCCCATCCACATATCTGCTGCAGGAATGTAGGAAGGCTTCGTGAAAGGACCCAGGGCAGGACTCAGCAGAGAGCCAGTGGCCACTCTGTTCCTCCAACTCCACTGTCCATCTGCTGCAAGTCTGAAACCAGAGGCTTAGACCAGGACAGGGCATGGTGGGACATGCAGATTGCAGGAAACCTCAGGCGAGCAGACAGAGGCCCTTGTGTTTGTCCCAACAGTATAAAAGTAAGTGCTCTGGAGGCTTAGCTCAATTGGAGACAGGGCTTGAAAACCTGAGGCCTGACCCTCTAGGATCCTCAGAGCCCCCCCCCCCCAGGAGGGTAGATACCTTCCAATGGCCCTGGGGCCTTTAGCCTCTTGTTCCCAGCCAGGCCCTGTCCCCAAACAGCAAGACTCAACAAAATCATATCTCCTCCCCACCAACTTTCATTACCTCTTTCTTTTTTGACATAACAGAAAAAGAACAGAATGAGGATGGGACTCACGCCTATAATCCTAGCACTCTGGGAGGCCAAGGTGGGTGGATTGCCCGAGCTCACAAGTCCTAGACCAGCCTGAGCAAGAGTGAGACCCTGTCTCTAAAAATAGCTGGGTGTTGTGGTGGGTGCCTATAGTTGGGAGGCACCTACAATTGGGAGGCTGAGGCAAGAGAATCGCTTGAGCCCAGGAGTTTGAGGTTGCTGTGAGCTATGACACCACAGCACTCTACCAAGGGCAACAAAGTGAGATTCTGTTTCAAAAAAAAAAAAAAAAAAAGAACAGAATGGCCCATAATCCCAAGTGCTCAGATAACATCTGTTGACATTTAAAAAAATAACAAATGCACATAGTAGTAGGAAAGTCAAACAAAAGAGAAAGTTATAAAATAAAAGTAAAACTCTCCCTCTACTCTTTCTCCAGTCTTTCTCTGAAGGTGACTAGTTAATCGTTTTTCACGGGATCTGCCAGATAAAGTGTTATATCCACAGCAGCACATACGTCTATACATGTGTGTGTTAAAGAGAATATATGGGGCTAGACTGTGGGGGCTCATACCTGTAATTCCAGCACTTTGAAAAGCTGAGGAAGAAGGACTACTGGAGGCCAGGAATTTGAGACCAGCTTGGGCAACATAGTGAGACTTGGTATCTGCAAAAAGTAAAAAAGTTAGCCAAGCATGGTGGTGAGCACCTGTAGTCCAGCTACTCAGGAGGCCGAGGGAGGAGGATTGCTTGAGCCAGGAGTTCAAAGTTGTAAGTGAACTATGATTGTGCCTCTGCATTCTAGCAGTGACAGAGAGAGACATGTCTCCAAAAAAAAGAGAGAGAGTGAGAGAGAATATACAGGCTGTGAGGTTGTGCTGTAAGACTGGGTTCTTCCCTTACCCTTAACTCTTCCTCACAGCTTAGATGTCCTGGTATCCACATGAAGATGCAGCCCACTCTCTGGCCACATGGAACCTGCCATATCATGCATATAACGGACATGCTGTGATGGGACTGGTCCCCTGCAAACAGTCCTTTACCTGCTGACCAGCCTCTTGTTAGAGCTTTTCCTTTTTTATTTTTTAAAGACAGATTCTCACTCTGTTGCCCAAGCTACAGTGCTGTGGCCTCAGCCTAGGTCACAGGAATCTCAAACTCCAGAGCTCAAGAGATCCTCCTACCTCAGCTTCCCAAGTAGCTGGGACTACAGGCTCCCAGAAAACATCTGGCTAATTTTTCTATTTTTAGTAGCGAAGGGGATCTTGTGCTTGCTCAGGCTGGTCTCAAACTCCTGTCTTGGTCTCTGAAGAGTGCTAGGATTACAGGTGTGAGCCACTGCGCCCAGCCTGTTAGAGCATTTTTTAAATTAATTAATTAATTTATTTTTTGAGACGGAGCCTCAAGCTGTCCCCCTGGGTAGAGTGCCATGGCATCACAGCTCATAGCAACCTCCAACTCCTGGGCTCAAGCGAGTCTCCTGCCTCAGCCTCCCAAGTAGCTGGGAC
>CAUYQV010050179.1:0-41105 GCA_963574575.1 Galagoides demidoff
CACTGCCAAGAACACAGTAAGTAAAGCAAATAGACTTCCTCACTAATTTTTGCAAACTTACTTTGCCATGCCTTTTCTACCTTAAGTGCTGTTTGAAAATGCTTAACTTACCAACACATAAGAGTATTTCTTAAAACTGATGTTTAGTGTACATTGTGTTTAGACAACATACCTTGTATAAACCCAGTCTTTTAAGTATCTATTGACTTGATTTAAAAACCAGCATCTAGTCAATTTTTGTAAATATTTGGCATGTGCTTGAGAAGAATTTGTGTTCTGATGTCTTGGAGTACCATGTTCTATATAATTCCATTAGGTCAATATTTGTACCTCAAGCCTTTTATACTTATTGCCACATCTGCTTTAAAGGTTCTCCCTCATAGATTTGCAGGACTAACCACTTCACTTTACTTGGGCCTCTGCTTAAAGACCATCTCCTTAGCAAGAACATCCCTCAACTTCCTATTCAAAAATAGGCCTCACCTCTCATCTCCATTTACTCCCTTTACTCTTTGCTATTTTTCTTAAAGAACTTGTTTCTAGCTGATATTACATTATAGATGTATTTGTTTATCGATCTGCCTCACTGTAATGCAAACATCATGAAGCAAGGGCTTCTCCTGTCTTGTTTACTATGCTATCTTTGGAAATGAGAAGAGTATTTCACACTTACTGAGAGCTCAATAAAGGTGGGTTGTATGCTCAAATAAGTTAATTAAAAATAATACTCAGGAGAGAACTCAGCAAATATAGGTAAGAGCTTTAGTGCTAATGTTTTCCTCTAATAAATTCAGAGGTGCCCATGAAGGGAGCTGGTTGACCTAAAGCATGGGTAAGAATGGAGTGAGAGATGGAGAAGAATCTACTCAAGGCAGGCGCTCTATAAACATTTACTATCTGAACTAAATAAAATTGGGGTAGGAAGGAAGAATGAAAAGAAAAAGGAAGGAGAGACTAAGTTGTAAGGGGAACAAGAGAGAACACTGATAGAGGACGTGTCTTTACTCCTGATTTTTATGAAGGGTGGAGGCACCTGGAATCTTTCTGCCAATGGCTTCTTTACTGGCTCCTGCCCAAGAAAGAAGAAATACTTCTTACTTAATTGACAAAAGAAACCAGGTATGTGCAAACCTGAGCCCGTTCCCCTTCTTCCTTGGATTTTGGTATTATTCTCCCTGCAGAGAATGCACTCTCCACCCTGTTCCTCTGCACATTAAATTTCACAGAGGCAGGCTTTACATCCATGGGAGACTTGTTATTGTCCACTGCTACATGGGTAAGTCTATTTATTTAATTCTGGGAATGAATTTTATGAAGTCCACTATTGAGTCAAAGTCTCATTTTCTGGATAGTTTTGTCCAGAGTAATGTAACTTTTACATCTCTATCAGCTTGGTTTCTTTACTATCTCTCAATTATTTCTAAAATGAGGCAGAGAGCAGGTACATCCATTTATTAGGGCTACCCATAGTATAGTTTCATTAATATGCATTATCATTACTAAAGCATCTCTTTCAAGCAAGACTTTTACTATGACCGAGACGAAGGGTTTCCATAGAAAGAAAATTAAGGTAAGAAAGCCAAGGGAAAAAAAGGAAAATGGATTCCTGTTTCAGAAATTTATCCCATTTGCTATCTAAGCTTTTTCTCATCCCATTATTCAATTTGTCAAATGTCCTCAAGCTGTCTAGACAGGCAAGAGGAAATGTAAAGATGCAGAAATTGCTCACCAAATTTTGACTTTCTGAAAGGGAAAAAAAGACGCCGTGCTAAGGATGTAACAGGGATTCAATGGAACAAATTACTGCTAAGGTTTGTGCTCTGTGTTGGCACCAGAAATAGCCTGTATCTTAAGTAAGTATGATATTCTTTCCAGAAAGTTCTGGCCAGCTAGATCAGAGAAGACCCCAGTGAACTCAGAGCCATTAAAGACATGCTGATCTGTAACAGTTTAGATGAACACAACTAGAATTGAAATGTCCTGAAAGTAAAATGGGCAAGATCATCATCAGGTTATGATCCAGGGTAAGGCAGTGCTAATGAGGAAGTTTGGTAGGAAGGGTAACTCAAGCAAAATTAAGACAATTAGTGACAGCAACATCACCATGATAATTAAAAGTGTAAAAGTAGCCAAATATTAATTTTTTTATAAGCTGAGAAGCAATTCCCTTATTAAGCTTATCTCCGGCATTCCGGCTCTCCTCAATACTGCAGAAACTGTTGAAGGGGTAGCAAGCCCTGTGTCCCAACATTTCAGCAAACTGTCAATCCTTCAATAGCAGCTGCTTCTAACTCTCACTCTTATTCCAGATTTTTCTCATCAAATACATGTTTATCTTAAATGTTGCAAGAATCACCATCTTTTTAACATGGTGAAACATTAGCGGGTTCTCCAGTAAATTATGATGTTCTTCAATAATCTATTTTAGAAGTTACTAGGGAAAAAGAACATAAAGGAGTTACAGACACAGAATACCTAACTATGGCATTGAAAGTGAGACCTAACTTCCTTAGGTCATTATGTTCCAACAAAGGTATTCTCTTAGTCCATTTGGATTGTTTTTGCACCAATGCAGGGGCAGTAGCGCGCTTTGCTGATTTTCTATGCCAATGCACTGGCACTAGCGACTTTTTCCATGCCAATACAGGGGCACTTGCGTTTTTCCACCCTGAGGGCGGTGGCTCTTACACGCTCAGGGGGTGATGCCTCCAATGCCCTGAGGGCTGGGTGGCTCTTATGCCCTGAGGGTGGGGCGGCTCTTATGCCCTAGGGGTGCAGTGGCTCAAATGCCCTGGGGTGTGGTGACTCTTACACCCTGACAGCACAGTGCCTCTAATACCCCGAGGGCACGGTTCGTAGATGGAACCTTCCTGCTTTGTTCTCACCTGGTAAGAGGGCAAATGAGCTCCCCCTCAGGACTATTTTATTAGGGCACTCACCCCATTTATGAAGGCTCCCTCTTCAACGCCAAATGACCTTCCAAAAGGCCTCTTCTTCTCATTCTATCACCTTTAGGATTAGAATTTTAGCATATGAAATTTAGAGGGACATATCATTTCTTTTAGGTGTAACTTGCATCACTGCCACCTGATACTGGGTGTCTTCCTGTCTCTTGGTAAAAGTGCACATATCTGTATTCTTTTTCACCAACTGTATCTCCAAAAATACATGCTTCATTTTTACTGTACATGAGCAATATCTGTAGTTTTATTCCAAATCAATCAAAGCTAGAAAATGGAATTACAGATTAACCAAACAATACTGAATGGGGTCCCAGGACAAACTGGCCCCAGAGCCATTTTCCCAATGAGCCTTCTGAAGTTTTGTTCTCCCTTCCTCTTTGCTCAATTCCCTTCTCCTTCTAGTTTCTGGGTAGGTTAGATTAAAGGGAGGACTCAGTAGAAGACTAAGAAGTAGGAGGAGGATAGAAATTCTTGCCCCTCTGCCTTGAGCAGTGTCCTCAGCAGTGACCATGCTTTCCCTGGGACTCCAGCTCTCACCAGAATATTTGCTCTTTGTGGTACCTGTGCCAGTCAGGGCACGTCCAGCTTGTGTCACCTTAGCCCTTCCTCTGGTTTCTGTGCTTTGGCACCTTCTTGTCTCTCTCCGGGCTTCCAGGCACTTCTCATCACTGGTTTATGTCAGTGCCCTCACCAAGGAAGCAGGCCAGCAATGGATTGTAAGCTCCAAGCTTGCAGGAAGTGGGCCTTCCCATACCTGTCCGGGAAAAGGGCAAAGGCCCCATGCAACCTCCACAGCTGCTATTTATTGAGAACATTGTCCCTCCCCTGAGCTCTGCTCCCTCCCACAGCTGATCAATTTCCAACTGCCAAAGTCTGATCATTAACATCCAGTAATTGACACTTTGTTTCTGCAAGCCTGCTTACCGTGTTCCTACACATCTTCCTGCATAGGCTGCTACATAGGTTGTTAACATAGATCACTACATATGTTGTTACATAAGCTGCTACATATCCTGTTACATAGGTTGCTACAAGTTTGGCTCCTTCTATTTGGTTTCAGAGCTCTTCCATCAACACATTACCAACCCCTCATATTAAATTCCTTCTTTGAACTTACTTTATTTCTGGGTTTTTCTTTCTTTCTTTCTTTCTTTCTTTTTTTTTTTTTTTTTTTGCAGTTTTGGGCTGGGGCTGGGTTTGAACCTGCCACCTCTGGTATATGGAGCTGGCACCCTGCTCCTTTGAGCCCCAGGCACTGCCCTATTTCTGTTTTTTTTCTTTCCCCCTCCTCACTAGAACCCAGACTGAAACATTTAGTGTTCAGATTGAAAAGCAGGGAAAGAGAAACGGTAATTTAATGGAAAGGTAATCCACATGAATGGAGGGAACTTTATTTTAAAATGATTGTCTAATGTGGGAGGAGGAAATGCATGAGTTGGTGAGGAGTTTAACTCCTCTAGCAAGTTCGAATCCCAGGTCTGCTTCTTCAGAATTCTACAACCATAGGCAAATTACCCTTTCTGATCCATTTTCCTCAATAAAAAAAAAATGCTAAAATTAGAAACATTGTCACAGATTATTGTAAACATTAAGGAAGTTATCAGCAATGCCCAGCAAGTCATTAATGAACATTAATTATGGTAGTGTTAAGTGTTAGTGTTTGAGTACTTTAGATACTTAGCATTTTCTTGGCCATTTTAGGGTTTTTTAAGCCACAAACAAAGTTATCCTCTTAAGAAAGCTCTACTGAATGGATAGATGGAGAGATGGATAAGCAAATGAATGATTATGTGAATGAACAGAAAAATCCATAAGAGAATGAACAGAGAGATGAATGCGTAAACTGTACATTAAAGGCAGAATAAATGGACTCATTCCCTGTCCACAGAGACAATCTTAGGAATACAATTAGCTCTTGACGTTCACACTTTTTTCTTTATATTTAGAAAAAAAACATTGGAAAGAAGATTATATGCACCTGGTCTACTCACACCCTCCTTGGATTTTCAAATCTTTGTTCTACGTTTTCTCCAGTTCTTCCACTTTTTCAAAGATACATTCTCTAACTTCACTGACACCATTCTATTAGGCTTCACTGCCTTGGAAACCCAAAGAATCAAGGATTTGAGGACAGAGGCCAAGGCAGGAAGAACATATTGTAAAGAACTATAACCAGAAAGGTTCCTGGTTGATGCTTATTCTGGGATCACCTGTTCAATGTTCCCTACCCCTGCAATAATGTTGCTGTTCTCCAAGTGAGTTTGCCTTACCACTCTGTAGACTTCCTGGCTCTTTTATTCCAAAGGATTTAATGCAAAATTACAGATTTTTTTTTTTTTGAGACAGAGTCTCACTATGTCACCCTTGGTAGAGTGCTGTTGTGTCACAGCTCACAGCAACCTCAAACTCTTGGGTTTAAGCAAGTCTTTTGCCTCAGCCTCCCAAGTAGCTGGGACTATAGGCATCCACCAAAGCACCTGTCTATTTTTTGGTTGTAGCTGTCATTGTTGTTTGGCAGGCCTGAACTGGGTTTGAATCCACCAACTTTGGTGTATGTGGCTGGTACTGTAACCACTGTGCTATGGGCACTGAGCCAATTTCAGAGTTCTTAACACCACTGTGACAGGTGCTAATGGGCCAGGAAATTGCAAGCAATGAAATATTTTTTTTCCTATTTTTAACTTCACAGTTTGGTTATCAAAATACTTTTCCCTAGTGATTATTTAAATGTTCTGTATTGTGGCATATAGAACCCTCTAAAACTTGGCCCCTGCCTCACTCTCCAAACTATTTCTTAGTATTTTTCCTTGTCTCCCATTTCACAACATCATCAAGATATCAGTATGAAGTCAGTTATAGATGCATATTACATCACCCCTCCATGAAGTTTCCTAGGCTGTTCACATCACCTGGAGCACTTTACAGTCTTCCTTTAAATGTTTACATTTCAATTCATGCCCCTAGGGTTGCCTTGCAACTCCTGGCATATTGTTTTTATATTCATAGTCTATAACCCTTTATGAAGTTTATGCTCCTTGAAAACAAGGGCCAGTACTATTTTATTCTTTTCCTTCCCTAAATGATACACAGTGGGTGCATAATAAATACTCTTGGCCTTAAACCAGGCCAACATGTGTACCAAAGAATTTAGCCCCAGAGATTCAATTTATAAGGTTTTCCCTCTTTGGTCAAAATAATTTAAATAATTGTATTCGTTCTTGTTCAACATTGTTTTCATTCTAAATTATCTAGATAATTGTATCTGGAAAGATAATTGTGGCATCTCATGCCTGCTGTTCTAATACTATATGAGTTGCTTCCTCTCCCACAAACAATATTATAATGTCTGCACTTCATCTAATCGCATCCTTGATGCTGCCCTTTCCTGGGATTGTAAAGAATGATCATTTATTTATTCTTAACCTAAGACAAATGAGTATTGGAATCTGGGTGAGGCAGAAAATGACTCATCTCTCTCAGTCACTCATACACCAAGTTAAACAAGGCTTCATTTGGAGCCCCTGGGTTTTGATTTTTAAACTTTCTATGGAATCTATTTCAGTTCAGGGAACTCAGTGAATACTGGCTAACTTGGCTTGATTGGACAACTCCTAAAAGGCCACTGGACAGCCCTCCTGAACATGACCACATGGTGGGAATCATGTGTGGGTTTGGTGAAGTCCCCTTTGTAGGGGAAATATGAGCCCATCTCCTCAAAGTTTTCGCTATGATTTGAAATGTTCATTTTATCTTCTCTTTTTATACTTTTTAATTAAGAAATTTTATTGTGTATATTTAAGATTTATGACATGATATGGGCTACACATAGACAGAAAAATGGCTACTTTAGTGAAGCTGATTAACACCCTTATTATCTCACACAGTTATATTTTTTGGTGGCAAGAAAAGCTCCTTGTCTAACAAAAATCTCGAATGCAATACAGTTTAATTAACTATAGTTCTCATGCTGTACATCACAGACTGTTAGACTTGTTCAGCCTTACCTGCTTGCTACTTTGTATTCTTTGGCCTACACCTCTCTGTTTCCCGCCCCCCTATCCAGTATTCTAAGCCTTCATTCTCTGCCTTTAGATACTTGATTTTCTTTCTTTTTTTGTTTCAGATCTCACATATGAAATTATGCAATATTTTTCTTCCTTTATCTGGTTTATTTCACCTACAGTCCATTCCTATTGTAGGAAATGGCAGGATATACTAACTTTTTTAGGATGAATAATATTCCATTAAGTGTGTATGTGTATGTGTATATCTTATGTATCATTGTTGACTGAAGCATAGACACTCAGGTTGTCCCCATATCTAGGCTATTGTGAGTAATGTTACTATGAACACATCAGAGCACAGATGTTTTTGAGGTGGTGATTTCATCTCTGTTGGTTGTATATCCAGGAGTGGAGTTGCTGGAATGCACAGTAGTTGTATTTTTAATTTTTTAGGAAACTCCATGCTGTCTTCCATAATGACTATACCAATGCACTTCCCCACCAACAAAGTACTAGGGTCTCCTTCTCTCTATGCTCTTGACAACACTTTTTATGCCTTATCCTTTTGGTAATGGCCATCCTAACAGGTGTGAGGTGAAATCTCATATTGGCTTTAATATGTATTTCCCCAGTGATTAGAGATGTTGATTGCCTTATCATATATCTGTGGACCATTTTTATGTCTTCCTGAGAGACATGTGTGTTCACATTCTTTTCTCTTTTTTTTTAATTTTTTTTTTTACATTTTTTTAAATCATTTTTTTTTTTGGCCAGCGCTGGGTTTGAACCCACCACCTCCAGCATATGGGGCCAGCGCTCTACCCCTTTGAGCCATATCTTCTCTTTTCTCATGTTTTAATCAGGTTGCCCTGATTATTTTAAAAGTACCCCAAAGTATATTGTTTATTCAGAAATCCCCTGCATTTCCTAACTCTGCAGAGAGAGAAGGAACTCTGCATGTGTGTTTCCAAGTAAAATGTTTCTTCTCTTGCAAGTTTTCTAAGGAAAACAACACCCAGCCTTTTCAGCAGCCTAATATTTATCAGATCAAATGACTTCAAATTACCCAGCTGATCTTTACCATTGGATTTGGGGCCTTCAGCCAGTAGGTAATCATTTCTGATCATTACCTGCTTGCTTGAAACTGCATGTCTATAATAAACCCCTTTATCATTGTTCCCCTTGTTCATGCAGCCTGACAGCAGAACTCAAGGGCTGAAGGATTTTACGACTGACCCAGCTTGTTAGCAATTCTTCTTCCTTTAGAACCACCTGCCCCCCCCCCCCACATACTTTCATAGCTTCAACTTGCTCATTCCTCTTGGAGGGAAAAAAAGGGTAAGCTGTGGATTTGCTTGATGTCACTCCAATATGCTAAGCTATTTTGAACTCTAAAGAAGAGCGTGGCCCAATCCCTAACCTAATGTAGGTTTTTATGTAGTTGCCTAATAGAGCAAGGCAAGAGATAGCAGGGCACCCTATGGGTCAGCATGAGAAAAAGAAGTCAAAAAAGACTCTCCTGATGATAAGTACCATTCCCTGCCTTCCTATGAGGTTTATCTATTTTGTATAGTGTCTTTTAATTTTATAAGAGACCTCTAAGCATATCCACTTTCTTTTTTTAAAACAATTAGTAAGTAAGTATACCAACATTTTAGCAAGTTGGTAGCTTGTTCACAATGGACCCAATGAGAGACAATTAAACCGGGATTCAGTCCCAGCTTGGAATCTGGCTCCAAGATTTCTGTGCCTTTTACTTTATGGCGTGTTTTCCAAACAGTTTGTTCTCCTTCCTCTTCCACTTGCTGCTTTATTCTCCAGTCTCTATAGCAGACGTGGCTTTATTCATATACTTCCCTGTGGCGGGGAAATTATGTCACGTGACTTCACTTCCATGCTCTAACCTCTATTACATGCCTGACATTAACTCTGTGTGAGACATTTAACCCAGCACCAGAAAATAGTCAAATCTCAACCAATGCCATTTGTTTATCTCTCTCTAACTTCCTGCCGTCCTACTGACTGTTCTCTGTGCTGCAAGGGCTTCAGGAATCAGCGTTGGGCTAGTCTGGCCTCCGCTGTTCTCTGACACCGCAGCCATCACCGCTAATTCTCTGATCCCCAGACATGGTTCAAAATGCCTCCCTGAGGTATTGTCGTAAACAGCAAAATGAATGCTTAGCCTCTGCCGATGCTTTTTTTTTTGATAAATGTGTTTTTACCCCTGTAATACTGTAATGTTGTGTCCCCTTAGCTGGAAGTGATCTTTCTTTCCTCCAAATGCTTGTAAAATTGTTTTCTGTACCTTGCTGCCTTTGCTCCAGTGTTCCCACATAACATTATCTAAAACAGGTATTCAGTTAAATCACTATTCAATGGCTAGCATAGGCAAACGTTCACAAAAGATTTAAAGCATAAGCATGAACCATAGACAAATGTTAGGGTTTTTTTTAACACTGACGAAAGTTCTTTGACGAGGATGTGTGCAGGTGCTTCGTGGGGAGATCTCAGGACCTCCACCCAAAATCCCATCGCCTTTTACTATTTTGTGCCCCAAAGCTTGAGCCAAATGTGTGGCTTGCTTTATTTGCTCTGAGCCCCTTCACATCATTTCTCACTTTTATGGGGTGCAGCACGTGGGCAGCTCACAAAAGCCAGCTGGGCCTATTTTCTGGATTTTAGTTCCTCAGGTTTACGCTTAAATTTTGTCTTCTTCACGATTCATCATTTTCCATGCTCCAAACCGTGGACATTTTTAGGAGTTTTGTCCACTATAGAGTGAGAGTGATTTCTCCTGTTTTCTAAGATGGCTATGTAAAGTGACTAGAAAGATAAATATCGCCCCTGAAAAGCAGTGTGATGGAACCCTCTAGATCCAGACTGGAGAGGGAGATAATGAACACGCTTCTGCCAGGCACTGGACAGCTGGGTGCATTTCACAGCTCACAGGGCCACCCTGCTCCTGAGAACAAATGAAGAATCACAGGTCTCTGAGAAAGCAGAGGCGAGACGGTTGCAGACGACCGACTGTAATTACCCACCTCATCCCGAATGTGGAAGTGAAAATTAACAGCCGTTCAATCATGGGGCGAGAGGGCCTTTCTAGCCATGCATGGGCCAAGCACATACAATTTCATCAAAGGCAACATAACAAATTCCTTCTGAGAATTATAGTAAAAATGGTGGTACTCCAAGAGCCAGAATGGATGTCAGATTTTCTGAACCCCAGTGCCAAGCACCCACCTGACCTAAAAAGATCTGTTCTCATCTCCCTTCTCTGTGTACATTCTCTCTTCCGGCTTGCCTCTTCCTGTTCTCTGCCTTCTGTTTCTAGGAAAGCTGCCTTGTTGATAACATTTCTCATCTTTCTACCTTTTTTCCTTGCAATGCTATAGAGCTGAAGCATTAGAAGACAGAACCTCTGCTGACAGGTGTGTGTTACAAAGCAAAGTCATTCGCTCATCAGTAAAATGTGGATTATCACTTCTGACTTTCAAGAGGGTTGTAATTGTGAAATCAGAGAACAGTTGTGTAATGCTTGGTACAGTTTCTGTCACGCAGTAGAGTAGTTCTACAGAAGTCCTTTTCCCTCTGCTCCAAGAACACAAAGCCTGTGTGAGTTGCCGTTAAACATTTATTGGATAATTAATTGAAGTGTAAAAACTACGCTTCAATTGTCGCTGATAGTCTCCTTCCTGAATACAAAAGGACTATGTTTCTTTGAAATTCCCTGAGATGAGTTCTCTAAAATTATTTTTGAATGAAATAGAGAGCTGAGTAAATATAAATAATAAACTATAGAGATGGTAAGTTACTGAAATTAATTGTATAATCCAGAGATGACAATTGATATGCTATAGTGCCATCAGGTATGCTATGGAGATTTGTTCTGATCTTGCTGGGCAGAGGGAGATATTTGTGACACAGACTCACACACAGGCTAAAAGCATCAGTCTCAAGTTTTCTCTGGAATATGTTCAAGGTGAGAGAAACCTGAAATTGACTTTAAAGGGTCAAATTGACAAACTTTATAGATTTGGCTTAAATTCCAGATAAGTACCTGAGTGACTTTTTGTTGTTGTGGTTGTATGGTCATGGACTTAGAAAGAAAAAGGAGCATTGAACTCAACGTTTTATTTCTGAATTTTTTCACTCTGTCAGTGATGGGCTGTGAACGGATGTCAAGTATTTTGAGTGAACAAAATATCTTGGGTAAAATAAAGTGGCCGGGACTTCATCAATGACTTCTTAATTTTTATAATTCCCTCATTAGCTCCATCTAAGGCTTTGATCCTTTGAGATCTTCAAGTTTCTTGAGAAAAAAATTAAATTTTTTAATACGGAAGTTCTATACATATATCTTATACATTTTGGATAGAAAGGCATCTACTCTGTATGAGAGGGAAAGTTATACAGACATTTATCTATTCTAGCATACACGTGAGGTTCATAGAGAGAGAAAAGAAAAATCATAACTCCTTAATACAAAATGGACTTAAGATTTTTTTTTAACTTTTCTAATCAGCCAAGGAATAGTCAGCTGAATGGCAGCCGGCTAACAACTTAAGCACACATCCTATGCTACCTTATTTGGAAAAAGGGTCTTTGCAGATGTAATTAAGGTTTTTGAAATGGGGAGATAATCTTTAATTATTGAGTGGCCCCTAAATCCAGTAACAACACAGAGAAGGAGACGCTATGACCACAGGGGCAGATATTGAAGTGATGTGGCCACAAGCCAAGGGTTACCTTGAGACATCTGAATTCAGGAGTGCAGGGAAGGATTCCCTCCTAGAGCTGCTGGATGGAGCATGGCCCTTCTGACACCTTGATTTAGATTTCTGGCCTCCAGAACTGTGGTAGAATTATTTTATATTGTTCTAAAACACCGGGAATATGATAATATGTTACAGCAGCCATAGGAAGCACAGGCTAGTTTCAATTCTGATACTCTCCACATCACATAGGGGTCCCTTCTTATTTACAATCAAATAGTATTGTAGGTCTACTTTATCTATATTTATTCTCTGAATTTTTTCTTACCTAATGAATAAAAAAAGGGGATGGCAAGCACTCCTTTCTCAGATGGACTGCAGCAACAAAGATGTTGTTGTTGTTAATAAGAAATTATTCTCTAGCTGGGCATTGTGGTGGGTGCCTGTGGTCCCAGCTACTCGGGAGGCTGACGCAGGAGAATTGCCTAAGCCCAGGAATTGGAGGTTGCTATGAGCTGTGTGATGCCATGGCATTCAACTGAGGGTGAGAAAGTGAGACTCTATCTCTACAAAAAAAAAAAAAAAAGAAAGAAATTATTCTCTGGTTTCCTTTCTTCACCTCTGCTGAGGACACTGCCAGTGCCTTTTATCAGGTGACATGCTCTATGTCATCTCATCCTACCTGGGCTATCCTGGCCTGCTTTGCACTGGTTGAACATCACAGTGAAGTTGGAACAGGAAAGACCTTGGGTCTAACTGTCTTGTTCTCCCACAAAGCAGCAAAAAAATTTAATTCTCATAAGAGCACTTATGTGTATTAATCCATATTTCTTATCTCGGCAATTAATTTTTCTGATAAAGGCTAAGTCATTTCAATCTGAAAACTTTTGAATGGACACATTCTACAAACACACCTTTTTTAAAAAAAAAAAATAGATATATTTATGGTGACTGAAGATGTCTTCTAACAGGTAGGACACCAATGTTCCAGAGGTCAAGATGTAAGGATTCTCATTCTAGTATAATTGAACTAGTCACTAAAAACATAGACATTCATATTTTGCAAAAACAGATACAGAACACACTGAGAAAGCCCTAGGGTTAGCTACCAACAAATGCCATATGCCCACAGTGAATGAAAGAAAGAGAGAAGAGATGCAGTTTGAGTTTGACACAGACAATTGATTTACTGACTTGTAAAGTTTAAAGGCATCTTAGATAATGTCCAGGGTTTCTGGTGACTGTAAACTAGAAGTCTGTAACAAATGGCTCCCCTGGTTGTATCAGCCATGGATGTGTTTTGTATGATCTGAATTTATTCTTGCAAACATAGATAAAAAAAAATTAGAACATGTAACATCACACACTCAAAATCAAATGTATGGCTTCTCTTGAAAAATTGAAATGTTTGGGAACACTAGGCCTAGATTATCAACTGACAAAAACTTCCTGACAATCAGTGAAGACCTTTGAGGTCTCGCTGCCACTAAGGTTCTCACCACCCCTTTGTTACTCTAGAGACTTCTTCGCACTACGTTTTACCTTATAAATTTTGGTATTTTTAAATCTTTTAAAACATCTGTGACTCTGATTTCTATTTAGTGACCCATTCATTTAGAATGTCATTGTCAAATCTCATTTATTAAATGACCTAGGAAAACTTTCTCCCAAAAGTGCATGTCCACATACGGTCATCTCAGCTCTGCTACAAACATCATTGAAGATATTCCAATATCTTGGTGTGCACAACTGTGGCACGCTGTACCCTAGATTTTTGTTCTATTTTCCTCAAAATGTCTTCAAGTTTCCCAAGTTGCTGAAGGTAGTGTTTGATGTTTTTAACCAAATTAAGACGCTTTAAATTTGCATTTAAAAGCATTCCCATTTCCTACCTTTATCTTCATTTTGTTCATTATAGTCTCAAAACAACTGTGCGAAAGTGTTATAAAAGTGTGTGAATCTCCCCTTTAAAGTCCAGTATTTTAATCATATATTAGCGTATTAACTGCCAGTTTTTCTAGGTAAATGTGAATCTTTATGTGTTCAAATATTCCTGATATGTGGCTATTCAGTTCCTAAAACATGATTTGCCTCCTCAATTATAAATATCTTTTATTAAAAAAAATTAACAAATCTAGGTATGAACAAATCTAGGTATTGAAAAGTTGCTGAAAATTAGGTAAATGTCATTTTTTCCCTGGTAAGCTAAATCAATTCTATTCAAAAGGTTTACATTATCTAGTGGGCACAATCTTGGAAGAGTTGACACTACATTCTAGCATTGTTGTCATACTGGTGGTTGTTATCATTTCCAGACTAATCCAACAGATTCTCATCTTCCTCTGTGCTCCATAACCCTGTCTGAAGCTATGGAACAAGATGACATCACAGATTTGACCTAGGCAACTAATTTCCATTCTAATGGGCAAGAGAAAAAGAAATTCAATGAGGGTACCACAGAGACAACATACAGATTCAATGTTTGATAAGAATTCATACAGATTCAATGTTTGAGAAGTATTCCTTGACTTTATTTCTGGACATGCCACATCTTCCTTCTTTATTGCTTTGTGATAACCCAATTAGAACTTGAAGCTCTAGTGGAAAAGATAATGTTTTTTCTTATATTCTCTCCCTGGGTACATAACAGGAGTTTCGTAACATTTATTAAAAAGTAACTAATTGATAACTTAAAAAAGAGGAAATGCAAGTGGATCAATGTGGGTAGATAAATGCTTAATCCTATAACTTCCCCAGGACCTCAGAATGAAAATCCCACCATGATCTTTCTCACGACTGGGGCCTGCAGGATCCGGCTGCAGCCTCCTTTCCAAGCTCCCCTCATGCTATTTTCCCCTTCACCTACTGGCCTCTACCTCATGTATGACCTTCACTGCTCCAAGACTCTTTCTACCCCACAGTCTTTGCAATTATTTATTTTACTTGGAAAGGTATTTCTGTAGCACTTTGCACATATGATTCTTTTTCATTGTCTAGGTCTCAGCTTGCCCATCAGCCCCTTGGAGAGGTCTTCTTTGAACGCCTTGCCTTATATAAAGTGGTCTTCTCTGCTTCCTCTCCAATTTATCACTATGCACTTTTTTCCCTCATACTACTGTAGCCTGTAGTTCTAATGCTAGATTTTAGTTAATTCTTTGCTAGCTTTTTGTCACTATTTTATACATAAGGCTCTATACATGCCATAAAGACAGACCAGTTTTGTCTTATCCATCTATGTCTTGGGGAGCCTGCCACACTGGCAGAGAATTAATGAAACAATTAGGGGCACATGAATAAAAAAAAATAGAAAACAGGATCCCTCTCTCTATATGTATACACATATATGCCATACACACATACATATAATTATAGGATTAAATCTCAATGCCAGAATTTATTGTATTCTAAGAATGTGTGTGTGTGTGTTAATCTTAAGAAAAGAAGTAGTTGCATTTGTAAATTGATTTCATTTTCCTCAGTTATTTTTCCACAAAGCATGAAATTGGGTAATTGGGTAAATGGCTCAAGATATGCTCTCTGGCCTTCTAATTTAAATGTTTCATGGAATCTATTATCAGAATTTTCATAAAGCCATAACACAACCAGGAGGGACACGGAACACAGAGAAAACACCAGATACTACAGCTTATCCACGATGGTCTTTTAATGTCACCCATTTAGAAGGAGTGAGAAAAACCCACATAAAATTGAAATGAGGAAACATGTGTGGAATCTTCAGGTGGATGGTACAAGGAAAAACAGCATGGTTGTGTGGTAGTCCAGGTCTATGACTAATTAGTCATGAACTCCACGGAAGTCTGCTATGGTACCCACTTGGGGTGCAATTCCCTAACTGTAGAAGATTAGCAGTTAGGTTGGTGACTTTCCAGCAGTGAGTCGTGGTGGCATGTGTGACGAGATTCCAGTTCACCAACCCCCATTTTCATCAGAGCTGCTCTGCTTTTATCCAATTTCTGTACTGAAGCATTGAATAAATCTTCATTTTCCAAAAACAGGTCTTATGTTTAAGAAAGTTTGAAAATCACCATGGAAAATACCCTCTTAAAATGTTTTGATGTGATGAGAAAAATTATGAATATTAGATGTATCCAAATCGAGAGAATTTAGAAAACATTTAAATTTGAAACCTAAATAAAAAGATGCGTGACAAAGAGTTGTAATTGAGCTCTACTCATCACCAAAGTCTTAATTATATTTCTTTCCTCAGAAAATTTTCTTTTCCAGCTTTGTGAATTTTGTTCCAAATTTCTTTTGGCTCTGAAATGGTAGTTCTGTTGAATTTCCACTGTATTTATGCATATCAGAACAACCAACTCCCTACTCTAAAGCTTCTGTAGTCAGGTCATTTCTGTTTCCTAGATAAGCAAATTCAACATGATAATCTCATTTTTTTTCTCCATCTTTTATCACTGCTATTATGGGAATGACCTTGCTACACAGGCCCTCAAAAAATAGAAAGGTACTTTTTCCACATTCAGCTTCAAATTTGGTCTCAAAGTGCTTCTTGGTCAATATCGCCACATGTCTGCCTAGCAATTTATACTTAAATGTGGAATCCGTAGAAATGGCAAGCCACTTGAAACACTGAAAATATTTGAAAGATTCAGTCAAACATCCACTCTATGGAAGGCACTATGCTAGATGCTATAAAGTGGGGACTGTACTCAATTTACAACCTAACCTTAACCTATAGCCCATCGTAACCATAATACAAAGAAAAGGAGAAAGGGGAGGTCTACTAGATGTCTGTTTATGTTGCATATGAATTTATACAAGGTTTCTTCTATATACTTTAGGATGCATATCAATATATAGGTATGTGCAACTTATGTATAATAAACATAATATGTATTCATATATGACCCAGAAGGAATGAATGAGGCAAAATTGTGTTTAATAAATATGTACTGAATGTGTAGAACTTCATCCTTCCTTGATATTCCACTCACAATGCTTCCACACTGTTAGTAGTGAGATCTGACATGGGATCATAGTTTGACAGTCCCTAACACATACAATCATCAATGATTCTTGTAAATATCTTGGTTTTATTCAGTGAGAATTAGCTTTATTTTTAACAAAATTGACATATTTTTGAAAAATAATTCTCAAATTCTCTATGCCAAGAGTTCACTTGAGAAATTAACTACTTCGAATTTACCACTTATATCACTTTGTCAAGGATAGCATTTAAACTGCTATTAGCACAATTCAGAAGGAATTTGATTTCATGTAGTGAACTCTGTCCTCACAGAAGTTATTGAATATTAGCATCTCCATTGGATAAAACCAGCGGGTAACAAAGATGTGAACTGATAATTTTGAATTAATAATTCTATTAATATTTGAAATTTAAATAATATTTTTATTATGAGTGACTTAATAAACGAGGTCTTTATTTAGGTGTTGGGGAGTGAACAAGAATCCGTCAACCAACTTGATTCAGAATAATGTTGAATTCAGGAGCTCACAAACCACTAAAGGCGATTTACCTAAAACCACAACCTAAGCTTGAATTCTCAGCTCAGATAAAATGCCATTTTCACATTTTATTCCTTCTGTATAACTTATTAACTGCCAACTTTTAAAAATGTGGAAGTAGCTCAGGTGGAACAATCCCTTTTCTAAAATAACTACTGAGCATACAAATAGGTTTTGTTAAAGGTGTCTCTTTCCTCTAGATCAGAAGCAACATGGCTTAGCAGAAAATAGCACTAAAGAGGAATTGGGCGACTTGGTTACCAGTCCCAATATACTACAAATTAAGTAGCTCTGAGCAAGGTGGGTGATCAGAACTCCTTAATTCACACTTCTGTAATGTACAGATAATACTATTCACTGGCACTGTGATGATACCATGTATATATAACTGTGAAAGTGTTTTATAAGTATTCAATACTACATGAAACTAATGCAAGGAGAATTTTGCTTTTAAAGCTAAAAAGAAAGTCATAGGCATTGCTATCTTTAATTTGTGGGTTAAAAATTTACTTTCTTTTTTGCAAGAGGAAAGAAGAATCCTTTCTAAGTGAATTACTCAATTCTGTCTGTGATCTTTCCCTTCCTATCATAATTGCCTTCAGTTCTTCAGTTGCTTAGGTCAAATGAGAGGGTATCTAAGTGTGCTCAACAGTTTGAAATATAAGTTTGATGCACTTGAACTCCATATATTTTAATCAATACATTTCATAGGGACCTCAATACTAAGTATGCAGTGGATGGGACAGAATCACAACAGGCAACTTTATTTTTAGAATTTGATCCAAAAATCGAGAAAAAAATAAATCAAAGGAGCCAGTCTCTATGATGTTAGTATACAAAATAAACCAAACAATACATCAACATTTACCATGAGATCATTGAAATGTATTTGCAAATGATCTGAGAAGGGAAACGTGATTTACAACACGGGAACATCTTTTAACAACCATAGACTTAAATGTACTGTACTGTAGGTTACCTAGACTAGGTTAGCAAGAATGAGCAGAGTGGTAAGTCCAAAAGGCAACCCCCAAACACCTTCCTCAGATGGAGACTTTGGTAATTGTCAGTGGTCAAAAAAAATAAATAAATAAACCAAAAATAACAAAACCACCCACTCCTATTCTTCATCATGTTGGATGGTCATTTTGTCCATTTTTCTCCCCCGATGAGTCCTTTTTAAATTCTTCAATTATTTTGAAGACACTCCAAATCCACAGAACAGCAGACTCTCCCATTCTGTACATCAAAGACACAAGTGTTAGCCAACCAAGACACAGAATGTACATCCATTAGCCTGCCATTTTATATTCAAAATGTCCTCCGCCATTCTGAAACAAACTCTAAGAATGCAACAGCAAAAAAATAACTAGAAAAAATTAGAAGAATACTAGAGAAATAAAAGGAGGAAGGGACAGACTGATAGACCCTTTAGCATCCTTTAGGCTGGAATTCTGTGAGTTGTTTCTTGCTCTGTCTGGGTTGAATCCATGCTTGGAACATATCCCTGGGATTTCCAAGGTTTCATATAACCTATCTGCTGGATGCATGCCAAATGAGATTCTTTCCAAAACTAAATCCCTGAAAGATGACAATTTGCCATTTAAACAACTAATCAAACATCCTCGGAAACCCTGAAGGTAAAACCAAGATGGGTTCTAGAAATGTTTGCACATTAAGTAGGAATAAATATAAAGTCTCTCATGGTGACTATGAAAGGCATAGTGTACATTTAGATGTATACATTTGTAGAATTTTACTAGAAATCCATTTTTTATATTAATGTAAATATATCTTTATAATTCTCCTTAATGAATCTCAGACATGATATCAAAGAAATAAGTAACTCAGGTCTCCACATCTCCTGGTTATTTCATTTTCTGGGGCTGAACAATCAGATGCTACCTTGGCTGGATAAAGTCTGATATTATCCTTTTTCTAATGGGGGCCGCATCTTAATATGGTACATTCCAGGAAAAAGAGAAAGAAATCCACATTTACAAAAGCATAAAGAGGCAAGCTGGGAAACTTCCAGTGATGCCTGAAGCTGAGCCAGGGTTTAATGGGACCAAGTAGACTCATAGCTTTAATGTGCTTAATCATGGGAATCTTAAACAGATGTTTTGGCAGGAATTTGACACTGACTAACCATTGCTCCACATAGGCTCTAGTCACAGCTTTTCATGGGTTTTGAAGGGGGGGGTCAGTTTTTAATCTTAAAGACATAGGAGGATGTCTCATGGGAACTTCTCCAAAAAGACAGCGAAATAATCACAATCAAATTCTGTATCAAGAGCTGCAGGTCACCACTTTTGGCACTCTGAGAATTAAAGAAAGCAAACAACTTCATAGAGCACTTTCTTTTGCAAAAACTGATCAGTTTCATAAAAGAACTTAGCAAAATTTTTAAGATGGAAGAAGGCAGTTCCCCTGCCTGTCTGCTTTCCTGCGTCCTTCCTTCTTTCCTCCTGCCTCCTTCTCTCCCTCCCACCTTCCTTCCCCGTCATTCTTTCTTATATTTTTACTATCCTGCTCAAAATAGCTTAAATCAGACATAATTAGGGCTCGTGTTATTGTTACAGTTCTGTAGTTTAAAGTCAGGAGAGATTATCTTATTTCATGTTCGTTTGGAATTAGCCTTTATACAAAGTACCCAACTATGACCCATTCAGACAGATTTACCTCCCGTGAGAAGAATGCCTGGCTCTTTTTCTACCCTGCCCCATTAATTCCTGTGCATTCAGAAACACCAGGAGTGGACTTCCTACAAGTGTTCTCTGGCAATTGTTCGTGGCCTCAGGATCCCCAGGACATCCAATTACCTTGCATTTACAGGTCGTGCAGGGAGATCCAGCCATCGTCCACACAGAGCCGCTAAGCCTCGAAACACCGTAGCTGTCCAGGCAAGTCTTTCTGATGTCATAGGTGATGTTATCAGCCAGGCAGGGGTCACTGACACAGTGGGGACAACACTCCCCTTCTGAGATGG
The DNA here is from genome assembly GCA_963574575.1 of Galagoides demidoff. Lineage (NCBI taxonomy): Eukaryota > Metazoa > Chordata > Mammalia > Primates > Galagidae > Galagoides > Galagoides demidoff. Next base: position 20,174 of record CAUYQV010050179.1, read on the forward strand.
CTGTGTACTCACAGCTCAAGTGGGGGCAACTGAGTGGCCAGCAATCTACTTCTCCTTCCTGTGGAGAAAAGGCCAAAAATGCCTCATCATTGTTCCTATGAACAATTTTTTTTTTTTTTTGAGTCTTACTCTGTCACCCTGGGTAGAGTACCATGGCATTATCACAGCTCATAGCAACCTCAAGCTCCTGGGCTCAAGAGATTCTCTTTTACTTCAGCCTCCTGAGTAGTTGGGACTACAGGCACCTATGACGATACCCAGGTAGTTTTTCCCAAAGTCATAGAGATAGAAAGACCCCACAGTAATTCTCATTATACTCTTCCGAATACCATTAGTTAACACCATCATGGGCACGATGCGCTGGCTCGCTGAAGACCTGTGACAGGCATCACCTTCAGAACACTTCTGCTGGTCTTCTATGCGTCCACACAAGCAGTTGGCTCTGCTTGTTGTGTGCCAAGTACAGCCTGTAATCATTTTTATCATGATACTTAGGGTCATATCATAATTAACAGCATCATTCTGCTATAAGTTTTGAGCTTCGGGCTTGTTTCTTTCTCTCCCTAATGCTTAACACAGTTTGGGTCAATAAAGGCTAATTAAATGAATAAATACAATGGTAACATCCTGGCTACTATGTAAAAATAAATTCATTTATCTTAAGGTCAATAGCAGAACCTGAGGCATTATAATATTTCAATGAAATTTAAACACGAGGTGGGTGATACTGAAAAACCATTTCAAAACTGTAACAGGTGGCTAATGAACTTTCTATATCACAGTTCAAGTGGAGCCTCTATGGATCTGGCATCTGCAGCTCCATTAAGCTGCCCACGATAGCATTTTTTTCTTATGCAGCTTTTTCCCCCATCATGACATTCAAAATAATTCATGGTAACTTCTGTTTAATCATTCAGCTTCACAAGACTATAAACTTTCTGCAAGGCAATACGTCTACCTTACTCACCATTGCGTTATCCAGAATCTGGCAAATGCAAACTCTTGCTAAATAGTCCTTAAATATGACCCACTTTATTCTCGAGTAATTTTTAAGTAATGTGTTCAAAACTTTCATTTTTTTTTTCCTGGAAAACATTCACTATAGGGGCTGGGGATAGAAGAGTATATGCTTTTGAAAATCTATGAACATTTCATGCATAAATATTCATATCAATTTTTCTAACTGCCTGATTATTGGCTTCTTGAGAAAGGAATGCAATTTTCCAGATTGACAAGGAAACTATTTCTATAGTTGTGTTGCAATTTTTTTTGTTTGTTTGTTTGGGGATAAGAGTTTGAAAAAATGGCTATTATTCTTAATTTATCTAAGTTGTACTTCTCAGCAGTAGGAGTGATTAAGAAAGATGTAATCTGTTAAGATTATCTGCACATCCACCTGGAGATTTTAGAAAACCTATTGGAAATTTAGAGCACAATGTCTATGAATTATTGCCTTTACATACTACCCATAGACTGAATCATTCATTTAAGCAAATGTTAAACTATGGACACACAGCTAATAGCTCCCATGAGACGTCAACTCAGGTAGAATGCACCACAGTTGCCACCAGACAAATGGAACATTGCATCCACTATGCTAAGTATCTTAAAAGTCTTCCCAGTCTTAGAAATCTTTGTAATATAATTAGAAACAGAAATAACCAACTTTAGATATTAAGCTTTTTCTCTAGATTTTCTCAAATATGATTATACCTTTAGTATCCCTACATTCATATCTATAAAAATCTCCATTTTTCCTATATGAACATTTAACATCTGGATGGATTTTTCAAAGTGGACAATATTAACAATAATACCTACCAGGTACTAAGTACCTTTGATAGGCCAAGAATTGCATTTCCCCTTCACATACATGTATGTTCTGTAATGTTAATGACAGCCCTACAAATAGGTATTCCTACAAATAGGTGTGTGTGCAGGGGAGAAAAATCACTGAAACGCTAGGACTTGCCCAAGATAATCACATAAAGCCCGCATGTGGGAAGTCTAGGATTGGATTCTACGTGCCTATGATTAAAACTATGATATTTCCACTATATTTTGTTACCTCTCAGACTGAAATCTTTAAGGGTTATATCAGAAGAAATCAAAATTTTGCCCTATAAAGACTATAAGTAGTCAAAATTTTGAAATTTTTCTATCTTGCAGGGATTTTTCTTGGTCTGGATTTCCTAAAAAGTAACAGCTGTCAACAATCATCACTTGGTCTAAATATGTCCCATAAATATGTTCTTTCTGCCTTGCACAGTGTTTTAAATACAGTCTGAATGTTTTTAGCCAGAGCATATGCTCCTTCATAGCCACAGGCCCCTCAGCTCCTTGCATAACGTTCTGAACAGCTGCGAACTAAAGCCCACCAGCAGCGGAGTGTGTAACAACCCCACCCCCACCCCCAGCCCAGTAAAGGGACGGCACCTTCGAAAGAAAGCCAACATACCAGACACCGACACTGCTGGCAGCCGTGGGTCCAGTTGTCTCCACTTCTGTAGAGCTTGTGTCCATTTTGATCTAAACACTGACTTGTGACTCTAGTGTCACACTCTGGGCAACAGAAAAGGTCAGCACTTGGATTCTGGCAATCACAAGCTGTCCGTCGGCAGAATATCTTCCCGTCCTGTTTGGAAGTGAGGTTAGGGAGGTTTCATCATTAGGGAAAATGATAGATAGCCACCCTGTGAAAACCAAACCTAAAAAATACCTAGAGGAAAATTTCTTAAGAGTCTCCGCTGTCCCCTGGCCACCTCCTGTTTTGTTCCAAACAAGCACGCTTGGGCACTCTCACACACTCTCTCTTTCCCAGAGCTTGCCTGAAGTGCTGCCCAAGTAAAAATAAAGACATGTCTAAGTTTAACAAATTCTATTTTTTATAAATGTGTTCTTAAAAATCATACTTCTAAATAAGAATCATAACTAAACTAAGCAGCTAAAAATGCAGGAATATGCAATCAAGAACTCATCGGAGTGGAGAATCACACGACTGCATCTTTCTAGTTTATAATGACCCCACCTAACACGCTCAGATGCAGTCATCTAATTACATCCCTGTCCTGACTCTGGAAGAAAGTCTGACTATACCCTTGTTCAGAAGCATTAACTGAAGTGGCCCATGCAGGATAAATGAGTTCTTCAAGATCACACGGGGTGTGGCTCTCTAAGCAGCACCACCATGTCTTATGGTTTTGAAGCAATTTTTCTTCTCTAATACAGCCTTTAGGTTGTTTATTAAAGGCAGTTGCAACCAGGTGCCACCTTCTACCTTGACGTAGCTCCCCAAATTGTAGGCGCAGTACAATTTCTGGAACATTGGCCCTGAAGTTAAGTAGTTAAGAATTGAAGGTCAATAATACTTCAGCGTTAGACATTTTGTGGCATGTTTTATTTATGTGTGTCCTGTTGCTCACGATAACCTTCTGCCTCAGACAGTGATGAAGCTGAAAATGTAAGGCAAGAGGCAAGATCTGTCATCACTATGTATGGTTATAACGGCATTGCCCAATAATTACAAAGAGTACAAGAATCTCGGGGCTGGAAAGTTCTTTAAAAGACCTATAACCAAAACTTCTACACTATACTTGAATCCTGCAACCTTGTTCAAAAAAGTCATCAAGCCTATGCCTGAAGCTCTCTAGTCTTGAACTGAGCATTATAGAAAGTATTCAAAGTGTGCATCTCTGTGCATGTCTGAAGGTTAAAAATTTACTACTTGTTACCTCGGAGCTAAGACTCATAACCCAGTAATCAAGGAACTCCCAACACTTTGAGTGCCGTTTCACCTCTTTAGTTCTTCCAAGATAGCTCTTACAGGTTCACTGAGTGGTCTCAGCCCTGTGTTAAGCATCTCTAATTTTTCAACCAGCCACCCCTACACATTTTAATTTTTTCACTGTCATTGTTGTCTTCTCCTTCAACAGTCTGGTGTATCCACTATCATCATCATCATCATCTGAAGGGTGTAAACTGAACCCTTGTCTTGGCCATACATTGTGTAAAGTCCTTTGCGTGCGTTATCTCCTTTAATTCGGAGAATTTACCAATAGAAATGTATGTCTCCAATTCTCAAATGAGGGAGCTGATGGAGAACTACACATACTTCTTCAGTAATGGTCTTCTCAAGAAGACCACAGAGTGAATTGAGTCTCATGGTCGCCTTGTTTTAAGGGCTGTGCTTTACTTCATGCAGAATTATTTCAATTAAGTCACGTGCCCTGTAATGGATTCCCCTCAACAACACATTACACACGTGATGGTGGTCCCATGAGATCATAAGGGACCTGAAAACTTCCTAGCACTGGGAGATACTGTAGCCACGGTATGGGGCAAGGCATTACTTTCATGTTTGCAACAATGCTGGGGTAAACAACCTTCCATGCTGCTAGTTGTATAAATGTATAACACATCCAATGATGCCAGCACACCTTATAATACTTGATAGTCACAATCAACGACTGTAACTGGTTTATGTATTTAGTATACTATATTTTTAATCCTTATTTTAAAGTATATTTCTTCTGCTTAAATAAAAAAGTTAACTGAAAAACAGGCTCAGGGAGGTCATGCAGAAGAAGGCACTGTTATCGTAGAAGATGACAGATTCATGCATGTTATTGCCCCAAAGACCCTTCAATGGGCCAAGATGTGGAGGTAGAATTTGGTGATAGTGAGAATCCTGAGCCTGTGTAGGCCTCAGCTCACATATGTGGGTCTATATCTTTGTTTTTAACAAAAAAAAGTCAATGGGTAGAAAATAAAAAATAAGGCCAGGTATAGTGGCTCATGCCTGTAATCTCAGCACTCTGAGGCTAAGGTGAAAGGCTCACTTGAAGTCAGGAGTTCTAGATCAGCCTAAGCAAAGCAAGACCTGTCTCTATTAAAAATAGAAAAATTAGCCAGTCATGGTGGCACGCACCTGTACTCCTAGCTGCAAGAGGATTGCTTAAGGCCAGGAGTTTGAGGTTCCTGTGAGCTAGGCTGAGGCCATGGCACTCTAGTCCAGGTGACAGAGTGAGCTTCTGTCTCAAAAAATTTTTAAAATAATAAAAATTATAAATATAGATAAAAGCTTAAAGAAAAAAATATTTTTGTATTTCTATATAATGTATTTGTATTTTAAGCTGTTCTATTACAATAAAAGTCAAAAGTTTAAAAAGCAAAAATTTGAGTAACAAAGGTAGCAAAAATTTGAGTAAAAAAGTTACCATATGCTATAGTAAATTGATTATTAAAGAAAGAATCTTTAAAAATAAATTGAGTGTAGCCTAAGTGTAGACTATTTATAAAGTCTACAGTAGTGTCCAGTAACGTCCCAGGCTTTTGCTTTCACTCACCACTCACTCACTGATTCCAGAACAACTTCCTGGCCCGCGAGATCTGTCCCTGGTTTAAGTGTCTATGTACTCACCATGTGCAAATAACAAGAGGCCGTGCCATAGGCTATCGCCTGTGTGTGCACTAGGCTGTACCATCTAGGTTTGTGTAACTTTCTGATGTTTGCCTAACAATGAAATCGCTGAACACTCATTTCTCCGAGCGGATCCCAACCATTAAGGAATGCATGATTATATTTACTTTCTTTCTCTGGTTGTAGCACAGTGCTGACTTATTTTGAGCTCGATGAAAACTAAAATCTCATTATGCCCTATCCCGTTTTGCACAGTTGGTTGTTCAGGGGTGGCAAGTCTACTCGCAAAACTGGACATTCGTTTCTTTTGCATTTCACCTTGTTAGCTCCATTTCATCTCTCCTGCCTGTCACCATGTTTCCTAACTGCTGTTTCTGTCACCCACCATCCACCGCCTTCTTTCACAGCTTAGTGACATCTGCAAACTTGATGAACCTGTCCTCAGGGACTTCATCTACTTCATCCAGAACAACAGCAAATCATCAGCCAGGGCTTGTGGAGATGTTTATTGTCAGCTAAAGAGAAAACCTTTAAAAGCTCCCTTGACATTCTTTACACAGAATGGAAAGGAGACAGGCAGGCTCTGTCTGCAACAGTGAGCTGAAAACTGCATCATGTGCGTGGGTTCTATTACTATAAAAATGATAAGAAATCATAGTTTTCCAAAAATATCAAGGGATGAAAAGTTACATACACATGCTTAGAGAGATCAAGACTCTAAAGTTAAGCAGATTAATTGAGTCAGAAAATTTAGCAAGTCTGAACGAAGAGGTATCTAAATCTTAGAGTTATCTTCTAATAATAGGCCTTTGGCTTACAGATCACACACCATTATTTAGCCCATTAATATATTTTGCTTGTGTATCCATGGCCCTGGAGATTTATTTGAACCAACAGAAGCTAAAAAAAGGAATGACAGGTACCAGATGAAACCACCTGATCAGCTCAGCTTCCAATGGCACAATATTAGTCTCCTCACGCACAGAAGGGCCAGGCCTCGGGAGCCAATGCCGCCATATCGGTGGCCAGTATCAAACAGAGAGATGAATTATTTTAGAAGGGTTTATTATACAACTGGCAATGAGACTCATTCAGAATGTCAGCCTCTTCCCACAAGCTGAGTAAAAGAATGGATAAGAATAAATGGATAGCCTCCAGGGTTAGTGCAAAATAAAGCAATTTCACATCTCATCAATTATGCGGAAATGCCAAATAAGGCCCTCTTAGTGTTCTAACATGTTTCAGAACAATCGCCATGTTCACTTTGGCTTTGAATTACAGGGTAACTGTCAAGAAAATTATTTTTAATAATGGAAATGTCATAGGTAGCTCCACTAATTCAGTGAGAATGTCCTCTAGAAATTCCGCTGACAGAGCACAATCCCACTAGAACTCAAATTTGGAGACAGATTGCAGCCCATTAATAATGAGCAATCCTTCCTATTGTAGATTTGGGGGCCATTCCGAGAGCTTGACCATTACCCCAACTAGAGTGGCTCCAGCAATCCACACTCAAATGGCAAAGCTGTATTAGTATTTCCCCACCCTTCTGCCACTACTGGTATGCAGTTTTATAATAATGTTCAACTATAATTAATTGTAGTATTATACTATTGAAATTTCTTTTGAATTTTAAAAAGCAATGACATAATACTTTTCTTATCAAATAAAAATGAATTTACTCTTTTGTAAGTTACAGATTGATATAAAGGAAAAAAATGTTTAGGTTACATTGTTTTCATTTCCAAGGTAAAGTTTGAATTTACTCTTATGATGCTATAACAAGTCATAGATTTTAACTGTAAACTACACATTCTTGGAGCAATGGTTCTCAAAATATAGTCTATCCAGGGGTATCCAACCTGTGGCAGGGGTGGGGGCACATTATGATCGTTGAAGACTCTTTTTCGCTTACCTGAGATGTTGGATATCATAAAAAGTATGCATGGACTTTTTTTTTTTTTTTTTTTTTTTGGCTAATCAGCTTTAGTTTTGGTGTTTGTGTATATACTTTATGGCCTAAGCCAATGAGTCTTTCCCAATGTGCAGCAGAAAAAAAAATATCAGACACCTCTTCTTTAAAGCATTGACATGTACATATTTTTATTATATTATACCTTTTTTAAAGGTATTTTCAGTTAGGGGCTGGTTGACTCCACGGTTGTGGAATCCACGGCCACAGTGTGCCAACTATACATCCCTTTTCTGTGTTCCCACAGTGAATTGTTCATGGCTCTACTACAGAATGACAGGCGGTTTATTACTTTTGTATCCATTTCCCTTTTCATCTCCATGATCTCCAAAATAAACGTAATAGTAAAGTGCTGTATTCCTAGAAGCTGAGAAACCTAAGCCTCTCCACCTTCTTATGCAGCACAGGTACAGGGCTTTTGGTAAATGCATAAATAGAAGAGCCACAGATGGGTATCTATGAAAAGAAGCTGGGCTGTCACCAAGATTTAGGGATCAAGCCCAGAGAGAGAACCATTTTTCTTTGGGGTTTCTGTGGTCTGGAGAAGTACTGACTCCACACAGTTCAGCAATCTTTCTGCCTAATCAGCTAGGTGGTCAAAGGGTGTACAAAGACATTGTCACTGCCAGGGAAAGATGTAGAATCTAAACAAAAGCCCCAGTCCATTTGTGCAGGCCTGGCTTTACTGTTGAACTCCATTCATTGGTGGACATACTTCAAGGCCTTTTTCAATTGCTATGAAACACTAGTAGCTAACCTGGTGGACTGACCCTTGTGGGAGAAAGTGGCCTTCTAAGAGAACTTTGAGTCTGCTTCTTTCAATAGGGAGCCTTGACCCTTTGTTGGTTTGTGTGATTCTGCTAATGTGTCATTTGATTTTATCTCCATTGGAAACAAGAGGGTTATGGTTGAAAAGACAGTACATTATACCTCAACCTTGATTTTATTTCTTAGCCTCCACAATGACGGTATTATAACCCTACATTTGGATGTTTAAGCACTGGAGATACTTCTAATCAAAATGGAATTGAACACTTACAAATATGCAAAGTGTGGAAACAGACAAGAATGACCAAAAGTAGTTCATTTTATGAGGATGACCTACAGAATTTGATTTAGGAATCTTAATTCAGCTCTAAAAGCCAGGGTCTCTGTCACCTCTACAACCTCTGTGAATTCCTACTGCAACCCATTAAAGCATGATATTAATGGGTACTGAGTATAATTGGAAAACAATCAAACAAAAAGATTTATAGAAAGAAATTTGCCTAGTACTTTATTTAGAAAGGTTAGGGTTGGTGGTGGAGGTATATTATGTTAACAAAATATAACATAATATTCTTATGTTACAAGAATTGTTTATCTCTTGTGGCAATTACAGTCAAATTCTTTTAAGACATTGGAGACATTTTAGGATTTAAAATCGAATAAATCAATTTAGCCTTCTTGGACATTTAACACAGTTAATTAAAGATGCTCTGGAAATTTTTTAATGACAAGTAATTTCCCTGCTTTATAATGGGCTTAAACATAACAAAACTGAAAAAGGAACTTTTGGTCTCATACCAGTCAAGCCTTAACTTAAGTCCTTGCCTATTCCAGGGACTGTGGACCTGGAAAGTACAGAAAGGATTTGGGGATCTGTTATGATCATCCTCAAAAATCTGGAAAAACAATATTTTCTTGAAAAGAGTAGCAAATATTTCATCCCCACTGTGCTGGCGGAAAAGATGACCAAATTGCCAACCTTTTTCATAAGTCCTTTTCAACTATTCTAACCCATAAGGAGCTTTTCCTTCCCTTAAAAAAAAAATTCCCTTTGGGCAGTGCCTGTGGCTCAAAAGGGTAGGGTGCTGGCCCCATATGTTGGAGGTGGCGGGTTCAAACCCAGCTCCAGCCAAAAAAAATTTCCTTTAAATTAGCCCCACATGGTTAAATATTACACTTAATAACTCCCAAACTTCTGAGGGAATGTCTCACCCATCACTTACATAGTACTGAATTGAGAGTTTGAGCTCAATCAAGTTGATTGATAGATTCCCTAATTGGTTTTAAATGTATCAGTAGATATCATCTGTAACAGGACATCTGGCCAGAGGGGAAAACTGTACAATTTGGGGCAAGCAAGTGAACTTCAAGAACCAGCTCAGACATTTGTATCTTTAATATTTAGAGCAAGTTACTTGATCCCTTTGAAACTCAGTTTCATCATCTTTCAAAGTGGTATTGTAAGAATTAAACATGATGCTTTAAAAAAAAAAATCTGAGGATGGTTAAAACATAGCAGGTAGATAATAAATGGGAAAGATGAACCTGGCTTTGGGTGTGGAGAACTAGGTTATGTGTAAGGAAGAAAAGGTGTAATGGCTCTCAGTATTTGATAGCACAGATTTCCTAACTGGGTGCCCAGCTTGGCTGAGGTGGGGCCAACTTGAAGTCAGCTGGCTGAATTTCCTTAGACTCATTTCAGCTCTGTTTTCAGGAAGAACACTGGAAATTTATCAGGAGACCTGATTCTCTAAAAAGATACTAAGTAAGTAATTTCTCATGGTTCCCATGCTCATAAAGTGCAACATTAAATTGTCCCATTCTAACAGACACAGGAATACCAGGAAAGAGCTACAGTGTAGCAATAACAAAGGAAAATAAATAGCAAGATCAACAAAAGGGAAAATAAAGCACAAAGAAATCAAACACTTTAATAGGCCTATTTTGCAAAGCATAAAGCAAAAGCCGATGATGATAGAATTTTATTTTTGTAAACATTAAACTCACTTGCAAACAATGTAATGTAAGGAATAGTCCAGCACTAAGAATGACAAAGAAAACTACTAAGAGGCCTTATACCACCATTATCATTTGTTAAAAAGGAAGGTCCACCTGTCTCTGTCACTGGAAGCAAGTCTGTGAGCTTTGTTTTTGTGGATGATGTCATCACAAGAGTGAGAAAGTTCAGGCAAATGCTCATTTTAGGGAAACAGAAGGTTTAATTAGGAAGTTTGTCTAAGGGTGGGATGGGGGCTTATTACAGCTCTGACCAATAACCTCAAAGCATCGTAAACTCCCAGGGGGAGGACTGTCATTGGCTTCTCTGCACCCCTTCTCTGCAATCTCTTCAGCCCTCACATTTCACTAAGAGGTTGATCAGCTCAGAGCAGGCTAGCCTGCCCCACCATCATGATTAGCTACAGGGTAGATCAGCACAGGAGAAGGCTTTGCAGGAACAGACGGAGACCCATGAGTCAACAGCCAGAGAGAACGAGGTGAGAGGCAGGGAAGTGAGGGAGGGAGACAAGGAATAGTCTGAATTTCTGCTGCATCCCATCGCCTCACCTTGCAGGAGCAGACGGAACACCGGTCTTCTTTCAAGGTCCACACCTGGCCATTACGCTTCAGTCCTCCCTCATGGGGGCAGTCGCCAGAGCAGGAGGGCCCAGAGGGACAGAGGCAGTCGAAGCCCCCAGCCAGGTTGACGCAGGCAGAATCATTCCAACAGGTATGAGTTCTTAAGGCACATTCGTCAATATCTGCGGTAAAGAAAGCAAAGCATCTTAGAATTTAGGAACTTAGAAAACAACACTCATTTAAAATAGCATCAGTAAATATTGTTGAGCATTTTCCTTGTGCCAGGGACGGTGCCCGACTGTTCATATGTGCTACCTCATTAATTCTGCAAGGTAGCCCGAGGGAGAAGGGAGATCTGTTCTTATTCTGCAAATAATGGAGCTGAGTTTTATAGAGTTAAATAACATGCCCACTGTCATACAACTAGTGACTGGTCTGAGACCCAAACCTATAGCCGTAGGCTGCCTGACTCCAATTACTGAAGTATCTAGTAGCATTCAGAAACAGGTTTTACAATATTCTTAAGAACTAGGCCATAAACACTGTGAACTCATTAGCAGTATACACGCTCCCCTGTGGAAATCTGGGTCTTTTAGAAAAGAAATGAATGTATCAGCCACTGAATAGGAACACGTGAGCAATTCTGGCAACCTGAGACAATTAGATTGCCCCTAAATCCTGGGACTAAGGTTGAAAGAAGGGAGAACAATTCTTTTTTTTTTTTTTGCAGTTTTGCCCAGAGCTGGGTTTGAACCTGCCACCTCCGGTATATGGGGTGGCACCTTACTCCTTTGAGCCATAGGTGCTACCTCAAGGGAGAGAAATTCTTAATGGGTGTCTTGTCTAATTAAGATCTTACCACCCTAATGGCCAGCAGCTCTTTTGTTCACACACACACACACACACACATATTAAAAAAAAGATCTGAGTTACAGTAGGATACAGTATGGATGCCCATGAAAGACAGAAGTATATTGTGATGTTTACTGTTGGTAGCCAAGAATAGAAGGAAAGCATAAACCCAGGCAGCCCATTCTAACATGTAAAGCTTAAGTGACCTTAACAACATCAAAGACACCTGTCTAGCCACAGTTTAAGGCTTTACCAAGGCAATCCATTACCTCACGAGGTAGCCACTTCCATCTTCAAATAATTCTTTTAAAAATGTCTTCTTTAAATTGAGACTGGTAGAAGTACTAATACTCATTGGTGCTAGTTCTGATGCCACTCAAGAAGTGGCTGCTGGAATATAAGGTCCTTCTTATTTATGATAATCTTTAATCTATTTGAAGATACTTGTTATTTGTCTAGCATAGTCGTCCACTCCTCTGATTAATCTACTGCCATGACCTGCAAATGTCCTTCAGATGAAAACACTGATTGAAATAAATTTTTACCAAAAGTCACTATGCCCATGGTTTTTTGCAGGCAGCAGTGATACAAAGTTGAACACTTAAGATAATATATCTACAGCTAATTCCTTCTAAGATATACTTTTTCTCTTTGTTCCCCTAATTGCAGCCTCAGTCAAAACATTTAATTAGTAAACAATTATCCCTCCTTTGAACAGTATGCAAATGATCACCAATTACGATGCCTCTATTCCAAGTCAACTGCAGTGAGGCCTTACTATATTTTCTCACTCTCAACCGTCACTCCCCCGTCACTGTCAGTGCATTTGGCCATATGGTGCTTCTTTCTAGAAGCCTGTCTTCATCTCTCCAATCTTTTTCCCTACTATCATTCTTTCTAAGTAAGGATAACATTGAATCTGGGAATCAAGTGAACCTGCATTTGAAACCCAACTCTTTCATTTAATTGAGTGCTGGCAGGTACCAGTCATTGTAACACATCACAACTGTAGGCCCCTGGAACATCATTTTGCCTTTTCTAGCTCTCATTGATCTTCTCTATAAACTATGTTCACCTACTCCATGATCATTTGAAAACTGAATTCCCAGAATATCATATAAGCCCTATCTAACTTCAGTCATTATTATCTGCCCTATCCCTTTTTCATTCAAAAGCAATGGATACAAAATTTCAAATAAGATGAATAAGTCAAACAGATCTGTTTACATCATGATGACAATAGTTAATAACAAGGTATTTTGTTCTTGAAAATAGCTAAGAAGTAGATTTTTGCAACAAAAATGATAAATGTACAAGGTAATGCATATGGTAAAGAGTTTGATTTGGCCAACTCAGTGGCAAACCTATGTGCCATTAACAGTGCTGTTCAGCTGTCTCTGGGGCCTTTGGGATGCCAATCAGGTGGGCTGGTGATAGCACTCGCTGCTCTTAAGCACAGAGTCCTCCACGCCCCTTCTAGGACTTGCCAGTGTGAAGTGGAAGCTCCTTGTTCCACCAGCTGCTTAGCGGGTATTGGGTATTACTGTTGTTTGGCTGCCTGGTCCATTGTTCTGATATCAGGTGCACAGACCCCAGGGTGGGGCTCTCCACTTCTAGTTCAGGGCCTGCTGACATGAATTGGCTACTTGTTGTTCTGTCAACCACTAAGTAGATTGTTAGGACCCTTTGGATGCCTAATCTGAGGGGCTGATGTCAAATTCAGAGGTCCCAGGATGTGGAACTCACTCTGCCCCTTCCAGGACTTGCAGAGCAAAGTAGGTGCTTGTCACACAGCTAGCCGCCCAGCAGGGATTTGCGGCCATTTGGATACTAAAGCAGGCAGACAGAAATCAGTCTGAAGGGCTTCAGGGTGTGACATTCACCATGCCCCTGTAAGGCCTGTCAGAGCGATGCAGCAGCCGATTGTTACACTGACCCACTGGGCAGGGTTACGAGGCCTTTTGGGACTTAAACTGGCAGGCTGGAATCAGATGCAGAGGCCCAGGATGTGAGCTCACCATTTCCCCTCACCACTGACTATTTAAATGAGCTGCTGTTTTTCCTATGGCCCTTCCTACACATAGCCTCCCAAAGTTCCCTTTCAGGGGTGCATGACATGGGGGTCCCTGAGGACTAGGTGAGGCCAGGGGCCAGACTTCCAAGTGAAGCTTCTATGCCAGAAGCAGCTTGTGGACAGCAAGCAAAGCCAAACTGTCCCAGCCAAAGTGTCAGCCCCCTGCCAGCCACAGATCCAAACAGCCACAGCTTTCTCCTGCACTTGGGGGAGGGGGGTGGAATCCGCAGCTTGCAGTGTGCCCCCCCCAGGATTTCCCAGAGTGGCACTGCCAGAGCTTAGCCCCCCCTTTCTCCAAGCAGGTAGGGGCAGAATCAGGGGCAGAACCTCCAGGAGAAGCCTCCAGGCTGGGGGGAGTGTACAGATGGTAGGCCAAGCCATCACACAGGGGGCTATAGATCCCGCTTAGCAGGAGGCAGACTGGGGCGGAGGCCCTGCCTCGCCCGTGTTAGGGTATTTGAGGCAGCTTGCTCCTGCAGCAGGGATGGGATGCTCTGAGTCCGAGGGCCACACAGAGCAGAGGCCCCACTGAGTTCCCGTCAGACGTGACAGGAGGCAGGGCCCCTCTCCCTTCCCTGTTCTCGCCTCCTGCCCTCTGCACAAGCATTCATTCCCGCATGCCGGTGAGAGAGAAATAGGTCTCTGCCACAGTTGCCTCCAGGGTCACACAGGGGCTGGATGGGGTCTAAAGTCGCTTGCCTGTCTGGGGGTGGTGAGGCAGCCCGTCCAGGCTGTCAGAGCCAGGCTAGTGTTCCCAACTTGCTGATGCAAAGGAAAGCACAGGGGGCCCGCTGTGCAGTAAAAGAAAAGAGGGTATGAGCTGTGGCCACAAGCCAGCTGGAGCCAAAATTCCTCACTATTCTGCCAGGTAGGAGGGACCCAGAAGGAAATACGGCAGATCCCTGATCTCTCACAGCACTCTCCTGGGGGTGAGAGCACTTATGGTTCACTGTTCCCGGAGAGTGAGCCCCTGGGTGGGAGAAGGGCATCCCATTACCCTTCTGCTCACCTCCGACCTCCTCCAATCTGGTCCCCTCTGTAACTGTCCTCTGCCCTCTCCTTTCCTCTTTCTTCACTTCATGACCGTAGTTTGTCTCACTGGGATTCCTGAATGCCTTGATTTCTTTTATCCTCCAATTTCAACTGCTCCAAATTCACTTCTGTCTAGTGTTCCTCCTTCTGGCTGAGGAGAGCAGCCTCTAGTCAGCCATCTTGCCCCCATCTATCAGAGCACAGCTTTTCTTTCTATCTCTATTTTTTTTCAGCCTACATGGATTGTAATGGGGGGTAAATTAATAACAGAAGAAACCCCCCTTTACTGTGTGACCTTGACTCATGCAGCCCTCAAACTCCAGATTCAAGCATTCTCCTTCCTTCTTTGGCCAGACAGTGGCCACTGGCTTTTTGCTGTCTCTCCGGTACCCTGTATCCACGAGTCTGTCCTTGCATCCATCTCTCTGGAGTTACACGTGCAAGTCTCCTTCCACAGATAGTGAGCCAAGTCAGGGCAGGCTCACTCTCCTTCCACCACTTCAGAAACCTGATCATAAAAATGAACACATCTAGGATGCACAATAAAAACCAGGGTGCAAAACCAGAATTGTCTTTCACTTCTCCAGAAGGAAGGAATTTCACAGTGGAATATAGGACCCCATCGCCTACAGAGTTCCATGTAATTGCTTTACTTAGGACACAGAAATCTAATTCTGCTTCCATGCAATTTAACAGATTTATGGAAAGCCAGATGTTAGCAATTATGGAAACTGACATTATTCATATTCTTGGTAATACAGACCTGTTTGCTCTGCACAAAGCCAACTTAATCTATTATACATATCCCAAGGCATCTGAAGGGAAGAGGCACCCTATTTACATACTGCAACTGTTGTTCTCTGCTGAGCAAACACAAAGATATTCACCCATGAGACCCACCCAAATCATCAGATAGTCCTCCCAGTGACAAACAGGCCATGAAACAAAAATCAGGCAAAGTACATCTTGCTCAAATCTGGAATCATTAGAATGTACTTTTTTATTGTAAATAATGGCTCTCTGTTATTTCCTTGTTTTTCTCCTTATAAATTCATTATTGAAATGCTCCATGCTCAAATGAGAGTTTTTTTTTTAATAAAATTTTACGGCTAAGCTTGCATTAGGACTAATTTTCTTGCATTGACATTTTCATAATTTCCAAAAGCTGTTATTATTGTACTCAATTTTGCTTAAAGGACAAAATCCAGTTGTGCCTACTCAATCTGCTTTATTCTTTACCTTGAGGTTCTCAGTTTTCCTGGGCAAGTAAGAAAATATCATTCAGAGACATTTATATCAGCAGCAATCAAACCAATCCCAACTTAGCCCCAGACAATTTTCTGACCCTTCAAGAAAAATGGCTCTGCAGACGTTTTGATAGCATAACAACTGTCATGATACCTGCCTCCGGAGCTGAAATTTCTACAGGTTGATTTCAGAGAGGAAAGGACACGCATTTGGTAGCAGTTAAGTCAAAGGACTGAACTTTTACATTAGCCTATACTATTTTTATCTTGAATAACTTTCACAGCACATCTTCTCTTACTTTCAAATTCAAAACAGGTGATATATCAGAAAACAAATGCGAACCTGTGGTTCAAACATCCAGCTGTGTGTGTATTCTGACCTGGAAGTCATTACCAGACACCACTGGCTCAGAAATTAGAATGGAGCTTGGGAGTTTATTAATGATAGACCAGATAGAGCACAGCTGCCTCTCCCATGGCTAAAGGACTATTGCTTCTGTTTCAGTGACAGGGAGAAAATTACAGGGAAAAATATACACACTGCGCATCAGCAAAATAAGTAAAAGAAATCTGAGGTCTGCCGTGACTTCCAAAGGAAAGGGCTAATGAAAATTCAAGCTGTCCAGTAAGTTTTAAGACCAAAATAAAAAGTGAGAGACACACTCTGTCACGTGCTGGTCACATCACACTCAGATATAGTATTAAGAATGAGGTTGACATAATTGGGACATTTCAAAAGAGATCCCTCAGGATGGGAAGGGGCCTACATTCATCTCACTTTAATAAAATATAAGATATTTACCCTCAAAGAGCAAAGGATAAAAGAGGAGATAAGTGAGCTCTCTTCATCTATTTGAAATGCTGCTATGCATGTCTTAGGAAGAGTTTTTCGAGATGCCCTCGCCCCACAGTGTAAACTTTTCAGTCTCTGTTCCAGCCCTGAACCTTTCCTGAGTCAGGGAGAAACCCTTTCCTATAACATCCCCCTTACTGATTAGTGCACTCTTTGTTACTCTGCAGTGAGTCTTCCCCTTTCCTTTTGATAAGACTTGATTTTAATAAAGGAAAAAGGAAATGCGTTGGCCTCACTATTTCCTAGATCCAGATTTTATGTTCTGGCATCTACAACTAGCAGCGACCTCCATTGACTCATCTTCATTTTCCTCTGAATGTGTGCAAGCATCCAGAGGACCGTCTTTTCAGAGCTTAAATCCTGAAGTTTTTCATGACCAGTAGTTTGAGAAATTATCACTCTTGCTTAACAAGTATTGCAATAGGTATCGTTATTAATTATCTCAGTCTAAGAGCTCTCTCCTCAGCCCTTCTGGATGCAGTGATGACCTGTTCAGCTTCTTTCTTCTTCATCATCTCATCACTAATAATCATCAAATAATCAACTAATTCCCCCATGTACCTATTAAGCCTCTCCTGGAGGTGTCCAACCTGCTACCCATGGGCCACATGAGGATTGTGTGAAGACATTTTTGCTTATACATGGTGGACTGTGTTTCCCTGAAAATAAGACACTGTCTTATATTTATTTTTTCTCAAGAAGACACACTAGGGCTTATTTTCAGGGGATGTCTTCCTCTCTGTGCCAAAATGCATCACTAGGTCTTATTATTGGGGTGGGGCTTATATTTAACAAATGCTTAGAAATCCTGCTAGGGCTTATTTTGGGGGTAGGTCTTATTTTCAGGGAAACATGGTATCACAAAAAATATGCGCAGATCTTCTTCGTTTTTTTTTTTTGTTTGTTTATTTGATTGTTTTGTTTTTGCTCATCAGATTTCCTTAATATTTGTGTACTTAATGTGTGGCCCAAGACAACCCTTCTCATATGCAGCAGAATAAGACTAGACAACTCTGTGAGTATGCCCAGACACATTGCCAAAGTTTGAAAATACAATGGACAAATCAGCAGATATGTTCCTATAAGTACAGACCTTCCCATTTATCTGTTAATATTCCCTAAGATTCCACCTCTGGTCCTTGTCTCCTTTTCTTCTCAGTGGAAGCCGTATAGCGTACCAATTGAAATCGTAAGCTTTGGAATCCAGCAGCTGAGAATACCAGTTAATGTGATCTGTTGTTTCAGGTCCTGAGATAGGTGACTTTGGTGCTAAAAATAAGAAAGTTCCAGGCCTGTGAAGACATGGGAGTTAACTATCTCTCAATCCCACCCTGGCAGTATACCAATAGTTATGACTCTAGAGAATTTACCTGACATCTCTGAACCTCGATTGCCTCACTGAAAAATGTGTGGATGAAAATATATCCCATGGGATGATGTGGGTGAACACATAATAAAATGCTTGTCATCTAAGTAATTGCTCAAAAGTGATCAGTCACTGATGTTCCTGTTGCCGTTGTTTCTATAATTTTTCTCTGATCTTGTGAATCCATTTTCCCATCTCTTCAGGATATACTCAGATCTGTACCCCCAGCTCTGATCTCATTTGATGCGGACAGGCTGTACCTTCATCTGTTGGCTGAGAATTTCTATTTGAATTCCAAATTCTCACAACAATTCACATGATTTTGATCAGTACACTGGCCCATAAAACCCAGAAATGTTAGCACTCCAAACTCTGCCTGAGCCCTAACCAGTAAACCTATGGTTAACATTAAGTAAATAATGTTGAACAAAACATAATTTTCTGACACTTCATGAATCTGCTTCGGTCATCAATTGCATTTTATTTTTTCCAAAGTACCAATTGAGGTGTTCTACCACACATGGAGAAAAACAATTCCTTATAAATTAATCAGGTGGGTTTACGTTGTACAAATCATACTTCTTTAACTAGTGATTAAATCAGTTTAAAATCGATACACTTGTGACCAGTGGAGAGAATAAAATCAAGATCTATAAATATTGAAATATTTGCTGTTTAAAGAGAATTTTTCTGCCTGGTGGCTACAGTATTGATGCCAACAACACTAGATTTATGTTTTTGTGTATCTGTCTGCTTATAGGTGGGAGGAAGGGCTGTATGACAGCTGCAGTCCACTAAATGCCTGACACCGGCCACACACATCCCATTATAGTCATCATATCATTTAATGTCTTTAAAATTTCACCCTTTGCTGAAAAGAATGACTCCGTTTGTACTTTGATGTTATGCTGCCTGTTTATTATATGTTACCTTGTATGCTTAGCTGTGAACATTCCTTAGCCATTCAGATTTGTGAAATTCCAGTCTTTTTATCATTGCGTCTTTCACAGCACTGTTTAGGGTCTCTTTCCTATACTAAAGAATGCAAAAACATCTGTTAAACTTGGGTGTGATTGAACTACAACTGGAAAAGAACCTTTGCACTTTGGTCGCCTTCATTTCCTGTGTGGTAAAAATATAGGAGTTGTGTAAAATGCTTTTTTTTTTAAGATCCTGTCCATTTCTGACTTGGTGTCATTACCTGTCACCTCTGTAGGACTAAGCTTGTAATGCAAGTGTTAGAACGTGAATGATAACAGACGGGCAGAAGGTCAACGGTGAAGGAAAGAACCAGCGTCCAGATAACAAATGGATTTCTTAGGATTAAACAATGTTCTTGGACAATCCATATTTATTGAAACATCTCTTGCCTCCCTTAGTGGGTATTTGCAACCAAGCGCCAAAGAGAAGGAGGCTGCAAGGAAAAAGTATGGTTTTCTCATCGGCATTGAACCCTCGGCAAAGTAATCTTTGGTGACAAATGCTCATGGGGAGCCCAGTCAGGGTGAGAACCAAAACTAACTCTCTGTTTTGACAGATCATTCTCTCAAGAAAGTTGTCAGATGAAAAATTATTTCTTCTCTCTTCTATTCCAAAGAAAGGTCTTAAGAACAAAGAGGTTACAAAATCATTTCACTCCCTCTAAGAAGCATCTTGCAATTTACACACAAGCCAAAGGTCAAAAAAATATTGTCAGTGATACAATTCTAAAACCAGGTCTCAATCTAAATGTCAAAAAGGTCAGATGACTAGGGAGCTAAGAATTTCAAAACCATTCACACCTGTTATTTACTATTTTCTTTCACCACCCCTGCCTATAAAAGTCCCTAACTTTTAGGGGTGCTCAAGATGCTTCCAAAAACTCTGCCCCAGTAATGACACACAGATAAAGGACGATAATTTGGACTGTCATGCCAAGAAGGGCAGTATCTGCTGAGGAGATAAATAAGCCAATAGAGAAATTGTAATTTGATCTCACGGCATTGTTTTTAAGAGGATTCCACCTCCTTGAATCTTCTTTCTTTGTTCGCATTTCATCTCCTATAGAACTCTTAGTAACTGATTTGATTAAAAAGGCCAAGAGGGAGATTCTGGAGAGGGATATTCTCTGAAAGGGTCTAGAAGGCTTTTGTGTGGAGAAGGGTAAAAAAGCACAAAGTAGAAGACTGGAATCCCTTCTGCTCTAGAATTTTGGGAGACAAGTTGCCATTATTTAGAATTAGTCTGTGTTTCTTACCCCAAGTTAAGTAAAGCCATACGATCCCAAACTAAGTTTATTTCCAAGGAAAAGCCAAAGAGGCTGTGGACAAAGTTTCTATCCTTAACTAAACACTAGTCAGACTTTTCTAGCAGACTCTTAGACAAATGAATTTGTCTACCCTCCCAGCCATCCCTTATTAAAAGACTTGAATAACACTAGCTTAGTTTCTAACTGCTTGAGACCATATCACTAGGATGACAACTCTACACCCCTTAAGTTCCTGCCTGGAAAAGTTCAAGGCTGCCAAAATAATTTACTGTTTGTTCAGCTAACACCTGAAGTTATGACCCATGTCTCCACATCTCCATGGGAAAGTTAGAGCCTAAGTTAACAAACGCAGATGGGTTTCACACGGACCAACCTCCCCTTCCAGCTTTTCAAAAATCCCACTTTCCCAGCTCTGTGCACCAGCTGCCTTTCTCCCTTCTTACGCTCATTCTCTCTTTAAAACACCCAGACGCTGCTGCACAAACTGAAGTTCAGTTCAGTTCAACATAAGTTGAACCTGCTTC
>CAUYQV010050180.1:0-10687 GCA_963574575.1 Galagoides demidoff
CCCCCCCCCCGGGTGGGGGGCCCCCCCCTCGGGAAACATATGTGTGGCGTGCTTTATTCCCCCGTCCCCCGGCCATTTTTCTATTTCTTTTTTTTTTGGTTTTATTAACCGCCCCCCCCCCCCCCCCCCCCCCGCTTTAATTCCTGAAGCGTGTTTTGCTCCCTCTTTCTACTCCCCACCCTGCTCCACTTCAGGTGCCCAGACCAATTAATTCGGCCCTCTTTTGGCTCCATTAAGCCAGATGAGCAGAGGCCCGGGGCGGTGGACACCACTGGGAGGCGGCTCAGGGTGGTGGACACCACTGGGAGGCCAAATCTCCGGACCTTAGCCACCTGCTACCAAAGCTCATTAACTAGTTTCCTTTCAGTAGCCAGGAGGACCCTGAACTCCTCCTTCAAAGTCGTGGGGATCCGCTGCAGGGAGGGCTCAAGCACCACTTCACTGTCCTGCTGGGCATTGTTCCAGATAGCTCAGCCTTAAAAGGGGTAAATTGCTGGGAGAATTTTTTTTTTCAAACTAAAGATAGAATATATATGCATCCTTAGCTGCATCTCTGCATCAAATGGCATGGCATTATTTATTTGTTTGTTTCTACCCCGGGGGACAGAAACCATATCTTATTCACTTGGGGAGCCCCAGGGTCTCTCAGCTTAGACGTCCCCTCCTACAGCAAGCCCACCCAGATACTCCAGGATTGGCCTTGGTGTTTCCACTGCTCACCCCCTTCTGTGGCTGCTGATTTCTGGGACCTTGGACACTAGATTGCTACAATCTGATTGCTTATGCTTGGAATTCCCACGCATAGACTGAGCCTGGCGTAGGTGCTCAATAAATATTTATAAATTGATGAAGAAAGGAAGGACATGTTTTTGAACTGTTGCTTTGGAGGTTCAACAGTGCCCAACAGGTACATGAAAAGATGCCTGACATTCTTAATCATCAGAGAAATGCAAATCAAAATCACAATGAGATACCACTTCACACCTGTTAGGATGGCTGTTATCAAAAAGTCAAAAGATAATAAATATTGGCAAGGATGTGGAGAAAAGATTAGCCCTTGTACCCTGATGGGAATGTAAATTGGTACAGCCATTATGGAAAATAGTATTCAAGTTCCTCAAAAAAAAAAAAATAATAATAATAGTAATAGAACTACCCTATGATTAGCAATCTGTCTTCTATTTATCCAAAGCAAATAAAATCACTATCTCAAAGAGATATTTTCACTTCCAGGTTCATTGCAGCATTATTCATAATAGGCAAGAAGTGCAATATATAAATAGATAAAGAAAATGTGTATGTATATGCAATGCAATAGTATTCAGCCTTAAAACTGAAGAAAATCTTGCATTTGCAACAATATCATGAACCTGGAGGTCTGTATGCTGAGTGAAATAAGCCAGACACAGAAAGAAACAGAGCATGATCTCACTTCACTTATATGTAGAATCTTAAAAAAAAAAAAAATTCTGTTTTAAATGTACTCATAGTAACAGAGAATAGAATGGTGCCTGCCAGGGCCTGGGTGGGTAGGAGAAAAAGAGGTGATATTGGTCAAAGGGCAGAAACTTTCAGTTGTAAGACAAATACCTTCTGGAGGCGTAATGTACTGTGTGGTGACACAGTTAAGGATAATGCATGATGTACTTGAAATTTGCTAAAAGAGTAGATCTCAAGTGCTCTGGCCACACATTCAAAAAGGCAACAATGTGTATCTGTACATTAAAACGTCACATTGTACACCTTAAATGTATACAATTTTTATTTGTCCATCTTACCTCAGTAAAGCCCAGGATGCTGGAACCAGTGGACTTTCTCAGATAAATTGTAGCTACCGTCCTAACACATACGCTGGTCAACTCCTATTTTGACTATCATAATATCCTACCAAGTGGTCTCCTGCTCTCCTGCCCCTTTCTTCTCCAAACCATCCAGTCCAAGCATCCTCTGAAAGCCCAATTCTCATTTTATCATATCAAAAAACTCAGAGGTTCCCCCATTGTCTTCCAGGTAAAGAAAGTTTGTCCTGATAAGCTGGCTTTTAGGGGTCTCCTCATTCTGTTCCCAGACTCTTTGCCTAATACTCTAAGATTTTATTAGGAATAGATGGTCTTTCATGATCTGGACCCTGCCTTCCTCTGTAGACTCCCGTCACTCCAGGTTTCTGAAGGCACACTCCCGCTCATGTGGACACACAGACATACACAGACACACAGAGACGTGCACACACGCACACTCTGTGCTCCAGCCATCCTGAAATCACTTGCTGGTTTTCCAACGTTTTCCAACACGTTGTCTCTTGCATCTGATACACCAGATGCTCTTCGCCTTGCTTGGGACACCCTTCCCTCTACTCCACCTGGCCACTCCTTCCTTCTCATCCTCTAAGAGTCAGCTCTGAGCTTACCACTGCTGTAAAGTTTTCCCTGATGGCAGCCTCCTCTCCACGTAGCCCCATCTGGTCAGGTGTCCCTGTCTCTGAGCTTGGGGCTTGCTCCCAGGGCCTTTTCCTCTTCTCTGCATGTTTCCTGCTGGTCTACCCCATGGCTCCTCGCAGGGCTGCTGGGGAGAACAGATAAGATTTTTTCATATACAATGCAGAACTTAGCACAGTGTCCTACACATGATCATAACCCCGCAGATGCCTGTTATCTCCTACATTTTCCTATTTTCTGCAATAAACATGTATTTCTTATAGCATCAGAAGAAAAAAAAATACTACCAAAAATGTCAATGTATCCTTGAAGGCTGGGCTGAAGTGCCACCTCCTCTGGTGGCTTTGCTGGACCTTCACAGACTCCTCTCTTTGTGCTGTGGGTGTTGGGTGCTTGTCTTCCACCCATTCAAGATGGCGCATTTCTTAAAAGCAGGAATCTGGCCCCGTAAGATAGTGTCAGGACTAATGACCATGCTCCTTAGCATTATGGAAAAACCAAAGCATGTGTCCATTTAATTCACAAAAGTAAATCACTGATGATTCAAGTTAAGAGACTGAGAGAGACCCCAAACACAGATGACAGTGCACACATCAAGCAAATATTAAATATTAGCCCCATACCATAAAAAAAGTCAGTGTCTCCCCAAACGAAATAGAAGAAAATTTAAAATTCCGTCTCATACAGATAACCAACATTAACGACTTCTTGCAGCATTTCCTCCCAATCTTGTAATTTTTCCCCAGCTCTTTTCTTCGAAGCATATGTATTTTAACACAGTTGGGAATGTTCTGTAAATTATTGTGCATTCTGATTTTTCCTCAAAAATTTTTCTCAAATTTTACAGTATATTCATCCCCCCATGCCATTAAGTATTCATTCAAAGTATTCTCTTTGTGCAGCTACAAGATATTCCATTGTATTTTATGCCTTCATTGGTATATTGATTCCCTATTTGATTGTTTCTGCTTAATACCGTAGCTGGTGTAAGTCATGCAGAGAGGAAATTTTTTCTACCAAAATAACTATTCAAAACTTTAGTCGTATATGTGTCATCCTTTAAGAAATACTAATAGGCAACAAACATACACTAAAGATTAAAAATAAGTAAAAAGGTCAGGTGTGGTAATACACAATCCCATGATTTTGAGAAGCCAAGGCGGAAAGATGGCTTGAAGCCAGGAGTTTGAGACGAGCCTGAGCAACATAGCGAGACCCTGTCACTATAAAAAATAGAAAAATTAGTCATGCGTGATGGCTCACACCTGTTGTCTCAGCTACTCAAGAGTCTGAGGCAGGAGGATTGCTTGCCCCTAGGAGTTTGGGGTTGCAGTGGGCTATAATGATGCCATTGCATCCTAGCCCAGGAGATAGAATAGGACCTTGGCTCAAAATAAGTGAACAAATAAATAAGAATTTTTTAAAACCCAGAAATTAAATTACTGAGATTATTTTGCCTATTAGATTAGCAAAGGTTTACAAAAGCAGTGATGATGAATGTGTGTCATGACAAGGCATCAACTGGGGCAATCTTTTGGGCAGATAATTTGCCAATATGTATCAAAATGGTAATGGTAACATTCCTTGTGACTTCCCAGAAATCATACCTTCTGATATTGCCCATGGAAATCCTTGAACATTTTTAAAAAGTGTACAGGATCCTTGGAAATGTTTTAACATAGAACTTTGGCAAACAACATTAAACAGTTGCAAAGAATAATGATGGTGACCTTTATTTCCCCAGCATATTGGTGCATGAAGACATTTTTTAAAAAATGGGTTTTGGAAAAAAGACCACATGCAGTGTGATTCCATTTATGCACAATGCTTTATATAGAGCTAAATGCATATGTAAATGTGTAAATTTGCCTAAATGGATGGAAATAATAGTTTGTTGGATTTCTGGTGTTTTTTTATTCCAGTCCTATTCCTAATGTCTTTTCTTCTTTTTCTTTTTTTTTTCACCTTCTGAACTTTTTACAATAAATAGGTATCATTTTTACCAGAGCCATCAAGTTATTTTCAAAAGAAAATTATTTTCTCCCACTCTTCTGAATTCTTCCTGTCAATCAAAGTACTAATATAATATTTTGCCCTTCTGCGTTCTGGAAATCAAAAAGGAAGCACAGCAACTGACCCAAGAACCATAAGGGCCACTAGCCTCATTCCTTTGAACTCACACATATTGGATTCTTTATCACGTGTCTCCTGCCTATCTACCAAAGATACCTGGATTTAAAGTCCGTTACTGCTACTTACTAGCCCTGTAACCTTAAGCAATTCCTTAGCCTCTGTTCTTCATCTTTAATTGGGGACAATAATATTATGTTCTTCAGAGGCTCAGCTATGAAGTTTAAATGAAAGAGTATTGGAACAATGTCTGATTAACACTGTAAATGACAAACAGTGTTAGTTACTTTTATTACAGTTCAGGCACAGGGCTGGGATAGGGAAACAGGAGACTCTGCTTCCCTTCTGGATTTTGCCTTTGTTGACCTTTTAGTTGAGCCCAGCAGACATTAATGAGAGCTGCAAGTACAGTGAGTTTCAAAAAGGGGGAAGTTCTAGAATGACACACGTGACTTAACAGATAGTGTATGTTTCCCCACACCGCTTCTGAGCAAATATCGCCTGTTTCTTAAATGCATAGACAGTAGCGTCTCATTGTAAACCTCAGCAATGACCTCTTATGAGATGCTATCACCAAGTAGGAGATTATAAATTAATCCACCCAATTTCAGTCTGCTCTGAGTCAGAGAGGGA
Source organism: Galagoides demidoff (assembly GCA_963574575.1). Classification (NCBI taxonomy): domain Eukaryota; kingdom Metazoa; phylum Chordata; class Mammalia; order Primates; family Galagidae; genus Galagoides; species Galagoides demidoff. Next base: position 5,199 of record CAUYQV010050180.1, read on the forward strand.
TGTATGTGCCCATTTCTGAACTCTCTCCTGAAAGAATCACTATGTCAACATAATGGCCTGCTCATTTGCAGAGCAGATAGGTCACATGACTCAAAGAGCTTTAAAAGGGCAACTTTTGTGGCAAAGGGTATAGTTGCACCTGTTAACATTCAGAGGGTCCCAGCACAGATCCCCACATGAGCAGTAATTCTTCTTGTGTTGTAGGTCACGTATCCTTTGGCACACTAGTAAATCTACCAACTATCTTCCTAGAAAAGTCCATATGCGTGCAGCATAAATGTTATTTGTGTATATGTGTAATTGGTATACAGTATGTGGGGTTCATTAGCCCTCAGATTCCACCCACGGATTTCCTTATAGTCCATTAATATGACAATCATTGTAATCTCTGACACCTATTTAGAATGTGCTTCATGCCAGGCACTATTTTAAGCACTTCACATACACCTACCCTCCAGCATCCTTGCTTTAAAGATGACAAAACTGAGGATCAAAGAGGTTGAGTCATTTAACTGTGGACAGAGAGCTTTGGAGTCATGGACATAGACTTATAACCCACATATTCCTATTCCAGAGCCTACTCCCTTATCCAATACCATAGAGTTGATAGCGGACATTGAGAAGGCCATGACAACTCCAAGGTGGGATTCCTAACCCAGATGGTATGGGACCATGGTAACTTACTCAAAGGAATGACATGGACGTTCAGACTTGAAAGGATGAATAGGATTTAACCAAGTTTGGAAAATACTCCAAAAAGTGAACCTGTATGTGCAATGGTCCCAGAGCAAAAGGGAATTTGGTTACTTGGAGCAACTGGCAGCATCTCGGTGCTGCTGAGGTCAGAGATAAAGGAAGGGGTTCATGGGAGATAAAGTTGAAGAGGAAGGCAGGCCAACGTAAAGGCCACGGCAACATTTGTAAGGAATTTGAGTCCAATCCTGAAAGTAATTAGGAGACCGTGGTTAGTTGACATGCCTTACCTCCCTGAAATCCAAACCAGTAGACCTGTAAGATTGACTCTGAGAGGGAAGGCAGGGCCACAAGCATTCAGAGCCAGCTCCTCCTACTCCTGTCAGAGCCCAGAGATTTTGTGTAAAGCTGTAAGTGGCATTTTTCAAGCAAAAGCACATTTTTCACAACTCCATAATCTCTTTCTCTCCTTCCTCAGAAGCCAGGCAACACTGCATGGTGAGTGGGGAAAGTATACAAGTTAGAACTAGTCTGTGTTCAAAACAGCATTCCCATCTTCTCAATACTGTGTGCTTGCTTTTGACTTCCACCTGTGAAACTGGGATAATGCTGCTTATCTCAAATTGTCATTAGGTGACTACATTAACATAACATATGTAATATGCCTGGTTTTTCCCTGTGAGATCAGATGGTCACTCATCACTGAGGAGAGGGGGAAAAACTACACAAGTATTCTGTATCAGTCAGGATAGACTAGGTTATGCTGTAGTAACAAACAGTCCCTAAATCTCAGTGGCCCAAAAACTGTAAAGGCTTATTTCATACTCAGGTTACAATGTGGGTTGATCAAGTTATTTGATTTCCCATGTTCGCTTAGGGACCTAACCTTCTGGAAACACCCTCCCAATACATGCTTCCAAAATTAATTCGGCAGAAAGAGTGTTGGAGACAAGAATAGCGCTCTGACATTTAAAATTTTCACCTGGAAGTTACATGCACACATTACTTCGGCTCATATTTCACTGGCTAAAGTTATAAGGCCATAGTAACTTCAAAGAAGCAGGGAAGGACAATCGTACCATCTGCCCAGAAAGTGAACTGGAAGATTGTGGACAATCATAACAGCTAGGACAAAGTGAAGCCTTCTGTTCCACCAGGAGTGTTATTCTATAGGAGGGCAGTTTGTTTAATTGAAAGACTCTGGAGGAGATGCTGACCTTTCCAGGTTCATTATCGGCAAGCAATCTGGTCTGTTAAAATCTGAGATTGTTGGTGATGAGCACACAGAGAGCAGTAAGAAAACAGGATGGGTGTTTCTTGGGTCTCTAATGGGGTTTAAATGAGACAGCAAATGAAAACCACAGAGCACTCCCCCCACAAAACCCACCAGGCATCTCAGGCTCACTTCTTTGGGGAGGCTTTACCAGCCCTATCCCCCAAACCCAGGCTAACCCAGGCTCCACTATCATCAGCTCTCCTCATCCACTCACTTATCCTTTAGTGTGTGTGCCTGAGTTTTCAATTATATATTCATCTCATCATTTGCTTATTATCTGTCACCCCAGGTTGACTGTGTGTTCCATGAGGGTGTGATCCATGAGCACACAGTAGGTACACAAGAGCTACCTCCTGGAGTGGATGGATGAGGACTTAGCACAGAATCTGCCGCCAAATGATACTGCTGTCTCCACCTACTAACCAGATTCTCTAATGGGGAAACTAGTTAGTGATGCTAAGCAAAATGGGCCAGCACCATGTCCCCATGGCTTACTGGTGCACCAAAGTTCTCTATTAATGTGCAAGCTCCACCAGGAAAGGACCACTGCTGTCGCCCCAGCACTAGGTACTAATACACATTTGTTGACTGAGTGAATGAGTGAGTGGAAACTACACCACCACCCAAGCAAAGCATGGGAAGAAGCAGTAAGCCCTCCTTCCCGGCCTTTGTGTCCTCTCCTTTCAGACCCCACTCAGGTCAGCCAATGAGAATTACCAGTGGGATCCAAGGCCAGGAATCAGTCAAATGTTTCCTGAGTAACTGCATGTTCTTCCTATGGAATTTTAAAAGTGGAGAGATAGTTTTTGACCATGAGGAACATCTGCTCCAGATGAGGAACAGGTCAGAGTCCAGTCTATAATTTCTTTTAATCTGAAAGAATCTAATGCTAAGAATCAGTTACAGAGGGGATGGGAGAGCTGAGGAGCTAAATGGACAAGGAGGTGGCAATTGGGAAATGAGCATCAGGGGGAAGCCTTGCAACTCACGAGGTTGGAGGGACAGAGCCCAGAAGCCCCACCATCCCACATGACCTGACACCATCAGGACCACAGTAGAGGCTGAGCAGAGGGGCTGTGTTGAGGGGACTGTGTGTCAGGGTCTGGACTTAAAGATAAACACAATCACTTCCAGGAATACAGCCTCAAGCAAACAGAGGAACAGAAAAGCCCAGGGCTGTCCTCTCTGCACATCTTCCATCTGCTGCCAGTGCCTCCCACTGGCTAAACCTGCCAAGCAGCTAGAGGGGGGGGAGTCCAGGAGGAAGGGAGTTCCCTGGGGTGCCAAGTGGACAAAGCAGAGCAGGAGAACAGCAGGTATGAATGAGACTATAGACGAGCAAAGCACCCATCGCTAGATAAGATGTATGTAGGCAATTTGTGATATTTATTGTAAGACAGGTACTTTTTATGTAGGGTCCCAAAGTAATGTCACAAACTTCCAGAGGAGGAAGCTTCAATTCTGTCCCCTCTTCCTTCCCACTGTCCTTACCCTGGAAAAATCACTCATCATCGCCCACTGGGACTGTTCCCAAGAGCCCCTCCCTTGGTATCCCCAGTGCCAGTCTCATTTTCCATCCAAACTCACCTCTGCTCTGCCACCTGGGTCACTTATCTACTCCCACTGCCATCAAAAAGAAGCAGCGTTGGTCTCTGTCCTAACTCATTAGCTGCCATCCTGCTCTGGCTACCCATCCCCACACTCCCTCAAAACTAACTACAGTTTCTTGAGTACAGTTGCATCTTTATTCATGCCATTCCTTCTGTATTGAATACTGTTACTTTTCTATTTTTATTTTTGCTCATTGTACTCCTATGCATCCTTCAAAGCCCAGCTCAAATATTGCCCCTTTCATAAGAACTGCCACACTCCACTTGCCCTGCCCTATAAAACTGGCATCTCCTTTGCTCTGCTTCTTGAAAGCATTGAGCATGTATCTCCATAATAGCCCTTATCAATGATTATGAGAGTAGGATCAATATCATTGTCAGCAGCTATGGCAACCATCTGCTTTCTTCTTGGTTCACTTGAGTAGTGGTTAAGAGTGTGGACTTGAGGTCATCGAGACCCATGTTTAAGTACCAGAGACTAGCTGTGTGATTTGTAGATAACTTTTTAACCTCTGAATTTTCATCTATTAACTTTCTATGTGGGGAAAATCATAACCTCACATGGTTGTAATGACATGAGGCAATGCAAAGTGTGTGACACGAGGAAGGCACCAATAAATACCAGCTACTGGTAATCTAGCCCTAATCTCTTACCCCAAAGTGTGATCGTACTGTACATCATGATTTGTAACCTTCTTTTTTCATTGAAATACATCTTTGTTTTCCTGCTTAAATTGCTTACATTTTTCTAGCTTTTTATTTTAAAAATTTTTAAACAGAAACATTGATAAACACCTCATCTATCCTTCACTCAAATTTACTATTACTAGCATTTGGTTTCTCTCTCTCCCTAATATATTTATGTGTGTGTGTGTGTGTATATGATATATAGTGGTTGCCCCCCAAAAATATACATTTTAAGAAAATAAAAAAAACATTAAAATTGTAATACTTAACTTGGACTTTACCTAACAAATGCAAACAATGTAACCTAATTATCTGTATCCTCATATAATCTGAAATTAAAAAAGCAAGAAATATGGGGCGGCGCCTGTGGCTCAAAGTAGTAGGGTACCAGTCCCATATGCCGGAGGTGGTGGGTTCAAACCCAGCCACGGCCAAAAAAAAAAAAAGCAAGAAACAAAATTCTTAACTAGGATCATACAAATAAACTTATATAACAATAAAATATTCTCTAGCTGATACCTAAATTTATATCTGAAGATGAAAAACTTAAAAACAATTCCATTAAATTCTGTTATTACTACCTCTCAAAAAAAAATCGTAATACTCAAATCACATTTAACTTTTGCAATTACAAGAGGTGCTCAAACATCACTTCTATTCATATTGTGTTATTGGTATATGTCGAGTATTACAATTTTAATACTTTTTTTCCTTTCTTAAAATGTGTATACATTTTTGGGGCACCCCTGTTATGCCCGAAATTTCCCAAGTGGCCCCAAAGAGACAGTCCGAGACATACTCCAATGTAAAAAGCAAGAGGTGAGTTTTATTCAGGCCCCGGGAAGCCCGGACTCTCCTGGCATGCAAGCGAAGGACGAGCCTTATTCAGGCCTGGGCCAAGCCCGAGCCTGGACTCTCCTGGCATACACACTGAGGAAGAGTCTCGAACCCGGGGTGGAGGAAGTTTTTATGGGTTACAGAAAGCAAGATGGGTAGGAGGGTATGAGTACACTTTTCATTGGTGGTTAGTGATTTCACTAGTAAAGTTACATTCTTGATTGGTGGTTGATGATTTCACTAGTAAAGGAGGATTTGGATTGGTACAGGTGAGGGGTGGGGGGATTTCTTAACCGGGGCTAGAGGTGGTGTAGCCTAATTAGGTAGTTGAAGGAGAATACCTGAATTTCAGTAGAAACCTTTTACCTATTATGGGAGCTGTTCAA
>CAUYQV010050186.1:0-10300 GCA_963574575.1 Galagoides demidoff
GCCCGCCACAATGCCCGGCCATTTTTTGGTTGCAGCCATCATTGTTGTTTGGCGGGCCGGGGCTGGGGATTCGAACCCTCCACCTTAGGTGTATGTGGCTGGCGCCTTAGCCGATTGAGCCACAGGCGCTGAGCCAAACTCAGGGACTCTTGACAAGAGGTTTTCGTGAATTTTCATTCCTCTCTTTGCACAAACAACAGGTTTAAAAAAATGGAACCAAATTGATTAAATAAGATAAGAGCTGAAATGGTATTATGACTGGCCAACCACGGGCTGGAGTGGTATTTTTCAGATACAGGTTGCTCTCCGTCAGTGCATTATATCATGTGAATGAGTTGTGTGGTATTTTCACTTCAGTTTTTACAATGAAAAAATTTAAACCTAGCAAAAATTGAAAAAATGATATAATGAACATCTACGTCCCAGATAGAGTCAAAATTATTAACATTTATCCATATTTGCTTTATTCATATATGTGTATTTTTTTATGAGCCATTTGAAAATAAGTTATAGACATGTTGACATTCATAGTTCTACATAGTTATAGTATCATTATTATATCTAAGAAACCTAACAATAATTTGTCATTAATTAGCTAATATCCACTCTATATTAAATATTTCTCATTTGTCCCCAAACTGTCCTTTTTTCTTTCTTTCTTTTTTTTTTTTTTTTGAGACAGAGCCTCAAGCTGGGTAGAGTGCTGTTGCATCACAGCTCACAGCAACCTCCAACTGCTGAGCTTAAGTGAATCTCCTACATCAGCCTCCGAAGTAGCTGGGACCACAGGCGCCTGCCACAACGCCTGGCTGTTTTTTGGTTGCAGCCATCATTGCTGTTGGGCAGGCCTGGGCTGGATTCGAACCCGCCACCTTAGGTGTATATGGCTGGTGCCTTAGCCGCTTGAGCCACAGGCACTGAGCCTACTTGTCCTTTTTTTTGAGACAGAGCCTCAAGCTGTCCCCCTGGGTAGAGTGCTGTGGCATCACAGCTCACAGCAACCTCCAACTGCTGAGCTTAAATGAATCTCCTGCCTCAGCCTCCCAAGTAGCTGGGACCACAGGCACCCGCCACAACCCCTGGCTATTTTTTGGTTTCAGCCATCATTGTTGTTTGGCGGCCCGGGCTGGATTCGAACCTGCCACCTTAGGTGTATGTGTCTGGCGCCTTAGCCACTTGAGCCACAGGTACCAAGCCTTAATTAAACTTTTTAATTCTAACTTTTTTTAGAGATAGAGTCTACTATGTTATCCAGGCTGGACTTGAACTCTTGGGTTCAAATGTTTCTCTTGCCTTAGCCTCCCAAGTATTTGAGATGACAGGTTTGATTATTGTGCCTGGCCCCAGACTATCTTTTATAGCTATAGTTAGTTTTACAAACCAAAATCCAAGCAAAATTCTCATTTCATTAGATAGTTGTATCTCTTTGGACTTTAAAATCTGATAAAATTTTCTCTGCCTTTTTTTTCTTCTCTTGGCATTGACTTTTTGAGTAGGTCAGGCCATTTATTTTTAGAATGTTCTTTGTTCTGGGTTTTTTTATGTCCTTGTAGTATCATTAAACTTATTCCTCTATCTCACATATTTTCTATATTCTAGAAGTTAGGATTAAAGTCTTTGTTAGATCCAGATTAAATGTTTTTGGCAAGAATACTTCATAGATGATACCATGTACTTCATACATATCATCATATCACCACAGGAGGCTTAGGAGGCACAGGTTGTCTTGTAACTGGTGATGTTAAGTTTTAGTACTTGCTTCTGATGGTGATTGCTGTAGCTCCTCATTATAAAAAGAATGTAGTTTTTCTTTTTGTAACTAGTTAAGTAATCCATGAAATAATAATTTGGCACCTTGTGAGTATCTTGTTCTCTAATATCCTTTTACCTAATGGTCATCCACTGATGAACCTTTGCCTGAATCATTTATTTCACTAGGGGTCACAGAATGATGAGTTTTCTAGTTCTGTCATTCTTTCTACATTTATTAACTTACATTAATTTGCCTGCTCTGTACAGAACTTTCTCTCATAAACTGGAGAATAAACCACAGTTTCTTCTAAATGTAAGGGTAAATGCTTAATTCTTTCCTTTAATTGTCAATTTCAGAGTAAGAAGTTAGTGTTAATGACCACTAATGGTGTCAAATATGGGTGCCCTACCTCCCTTTTTTTACTTGCGAATATTAAATTATTCAGTGTTTTATAATTAATTATACATTATTGTTTTTAGTTCTTAGATTTTTCAAGTTTGGCCAGTAAGAACCCCTCTAAACTGGTTCCTTTGTTCTTTTACCATGATCTCTTTGAGCACTTCTTGCTTTCTTTTACAGCTAGCATTAAGAGGAAAAAGGGAATAGAAAGTATCAGTTTATCACCACAATAAGGATAAGCATTGTGCTGTGAAACTTTTGTTTTAGTTAGAAATGTGTATGTCGTGGGTTGCAGTATTAACTGTATTTCTATCAATCATAGTCATACAAGTTTGAAAACTATAGTAGAGAAAGCTTTTGGTTTACTCCTGTTCCACCACTGGATTGAATGTGTCTCTCTGTGCTGTTATTTTTTGGGCAAGGTGTCAAAGGGGTACTGAGACAGGGTACCCCTCTTACCACATTCTTGGTATTCTGTGAGGGACTCTGTGAGTCCCTCTTGGCTTTTGGGAATCAGTGGATTATTCATATCCTATCAATTTTAGTAAAATAATTCTATTTAGATAGTTGTTTCTAAATGAATTAGGTTTTGGTAGGCAGAAGTTAACTTGAGCCCATTTGAGTCATAATCCTGGATTTTATTAGATTACGTAATCTTCCCAAAGAAATAGATTATAGGTGTAATTATGACTGAATAATCATTTTTTACCTTGTACTTTATCTCTTATGTGATGTGATGTTAAACTTGTTTAGACATATCTGTTAGACATTTTGAGTCCTTTTGGAGTCCTTTTGGTGGGTCAAGGAGGGAATATTTGTACTATAAAGACTCTAAAACAGCCTTTTCTCCAGGAACTTTTGTCTTAGTAGAAGTTCATTTATATATTCAGTCAACAACTATTTTGTGAGTACTTACTTTTGTGCCAGAAACTGAACTAGATACTAGGGACCTAGTTTTCAAGGAGATTGACACAGTTCCTGTTCTCATAATGTTTATGGTCTAGTGGGCTGGTGGTTTGTGAAGCTCTGAAATTAGAGTGGACAACTGGGTACTGGTTTGAAGTCTGCCCAGTGTCCACATGTAACCTCAGGAAATTGTTGTATGCCCTGGTTTGCTGAAAGAAGTTGTAGGATGGTCAGAAGAATAGATAGCAATGGTGTTGACCACCTTGTTCAGCCTACCGTCATCCTCTGCCCTAGCACTCACTGCCTTGAAGTGGCCATGGAAATACTATTTGTATGGCAGCTTCATTAGCTGTTTTAGGCCCTTGGATGTCTTGAGGGTTATTAGTCATGTGTATTGTGGAAATAAACTGATATAATTGTACCATAGGATAAGTATCAATGGCTGATTGTCTTTTGTAATAAAATTCTTGCATTTAGGTCATCTCTGTTTGGATAGTTAGGATCTTGAAGTCTAGGGGCATAATATAAAGATTTTAGTAGCTATTTAGCTAAGTTGCTACAAGAATGAAGAAAGCCCTTTTCTCCAACCAGGGTATAATAGTCCCAGTTCAAAAATAACAGTTTTGATTCAGTGTCCATAGCACAGTGGTTATAGCGCCAGCCACATACAACACCAAAGGTGGCAGGTTCGAACTCAGCCTGGGCCAGCTAAACAACAATGACAACTGCCAGATGTTGTGGTGGGTGCCTATAGTCCCAGCTCCTTGGGAGGCTGAGGCAAGAGAATCGCTTGAGCCCAAGAGTTTGAGGTTGCTGTGAGCTGTGATGCCATAGCACTCTACCCAGGGCATCATAGGGAGACTCTTGTTTCAAAAAATAAAAAATAACATAGTGTTTTTTAGTAGCAACCTACTATCTTTACCCCAAGGGTCTCATATGAGGAAAAAGATACCAAAGCCCTTAGAACTTCAGACAGGATTTGGCATCATGATCTGTAGAATATTCCATCTTATACTACATATTTGTCTTTTGAATCCCAGAGAAAGTGCTTAGAAGAAGAAAACTTTGGGACCTCAGAAAGAATGTCCCCTTCCTTAGGAATAGCATTCCTAGGATTTTCAAGGGCAGAAAGAGGTAATGAGCCTGTGAAGCACTTAAAGAGTAGTTAAGGCTCGGCGCCTGTGGCTCAATTGGCTAAGGCACCAGCCACGTACACCTAAGGTGGCAGGTTCAAATCCCCAGCCCGGGCCCGCCAAACAATAATGATGGCTGCAACCAAAAAATGGCCAGGCGTTGTGGCGGGTGCCTGTGGTCCCAGCTACTTGGGAGGTGGAGGCAGGAGAATCGCTTGAGCCCAGGAGTTGGAGGTTGCTATGAGCTGTGATGTCATGGCACTCTACCCAGGGGGATAGCTTGAGGCTCCGTCTCAAAAAAAAAAAAAAGAGTAGTTAAGATCTTTCTAAAGAGAAAATTGAAGTGGAGATACTCCACAAGAAGACCTGTCACTTGTCATTTGCTTGATAGCTTATTGTTTTCCTGAATTTAAAGTGTAGTTCTTTCTCTTTTGCCTCTTTTCTTTTTTTGTCCCTGGGATGAGTCCACATCTAAGGTACATTATTAATACCTACTATATAGCCAGGTACTTTTTGTGACCAGAGCCTGTTGACTCTGGCAGAAGATCCTGGTTCTCTCTGGTCCAGGAACAGAAATTCCTGGTTAAGCCCACCTGGACAGAAGCATTGTAGGAAAAGTAGTCAAGGGAAAATGGACTTCTGTTGTCAGAATCCAAATAGGGCTCATTAATTCTCCCTAGTGAGCCCAAGATTAGTGTCTTAATCAGTCACATTTCAGGGGTTTTAAAGACTCATTCTGTTCTCTAGGTTCTGTAAAGGAGAAACTGAGCAGTAGTTGCCTTTGGTAGACCTGTTTTTTGTTTCTGTTTTTGTTTTTGAGACAGAGTCTCACTATGTCACCCTTCCCCTTGGTAGAGTGCCATGGCATCACAGCTCACAGCAACCTCAACCTCTTGAGCTTAAGTGATTATCTTGCCTCAGCTCCCAAGTAGCTGGGACTACAGGCATCCACTACCACCCTGGCTATCTTTTTTGTTGTAGTTGTCATTGTTGTTTAGCAGGCTCGGGCCAGGTTCAAACCCACTAGCCCCAGTGTATTTGGCCAGCGCCCTAACCACTGAGCTATGGGTGCCCAGCCAAGACCTATTTTTTTATTTAGGGGATGGGAGATGTTGCAAGAATCTTTTTTTTTTTTTTTTTTTTGAAACAGAGCCTCAAGCTGTCGCCCTGGGTAGAGTGCCATGGCATCACAGCTCACAGCAACCCCAACTCCTGGGCTCAAACGAGTCTCCTGCCTCTGCCTCTCATAGCTGGGACTACAGGTGCCCGCCACAACGCCTGTCTATTTTTTGGTTGCAGCCATTGTTGTTGTTTGGCGGGCCCGGGCTGGATTTGAACCCGCCAGCTCAGGTGTATGTGGCTTGCGCTTAGCCGCTTGAGCCACAGGCGCCAAGCCTGTTGCGAGGATCTTAAGTGATCCTAGGTAGGCTGCAGGCTCAATAGTCAACAAAACTGTTTGTATGCATGCAGTGAAGGAAGATAAAGAATGGGAAATATTTATGTTGGTAATGTTTTTCCTCCAAAAGCTCCAAAGAGAAGGAGAAAGCTGGCTACCAGAGGTTGTTTTACAGCTAGAATGTGAGTTCATCTCTATTTCTTTTGCCTAATTGAAGTCAGGACATTTAACTGATTAACTGATAGTGAATTTTTTTGAATTTTTATTTTGAAATGATTTCAAACTTCAAAAAAGTTGCAATAATAATACAGAGGTCTCCAAGGTATCCTTTTACTACTTGCTTTTATTAGTTTCTTTCTCATTACACACCCATACACACAGGTATGAATGTATATAAAGTTATTTTTTCTAAATATTTTGGAGAGTAGGTTATATGTAGTATACATCAAGACCTTTTTTTCTCAATATTTCAGTGTATATTTCCTAAGAACAAGAATATTCTCTTAATCTAAGTACATTAATCAAATTCAAGAAATTTAACATTGATATGACAATTTAACTATTCATACTATAATTTTGTTAGTACACTTTTAGTATTTGGGTTTATTTTCCTTTCAGCCAAGGAGCATGTATTGTATTTAGTTGTCATATTTTTTTTAGTTTCCTTTAATCTGAAACAGTTCTTTAGACATTCTTTACCTTTATGATACTGACATTTTTTATAAGCCAGTTCACTGGCTCTTTCTCTTTATTCCTTCCTTCCTTTCTTTCTCTTTCTTTTGCTCCCACCATTGTTCTCTTCCCTATCTCCTACCTTTCTTTCTTTCAACATATAATAATTGTACAGGCTCAGTAATAATTGCACTGTGGAAAATGCCACCTTGGGAAACTGAAGCAAGAGCATCACCTGCGGCCAGGAGTTCAAAACCAGCCAGGGCAACATAGCAAGACTCCATTTTTACAAAGAAAATAAAACAATTAGCCAGGCATGATGATATACATTTGTAGTCCTGGCTACTTAGGAGGCTAAGGCAGGAGGATCACGTGAGCTCAGGAGTTTGAGGCTGCAGTGAGCTGTGATCAAGCCTCTACAGATCCTGCTGGTGAAAGAATAAGACATTGTCTCTACAAAATAATGATTGTGCAAATTTCTGGGATCCATGTGACATTTTGATACATGCATACAATGGGTAATGATCACATCAGGGTATTTAGGATATCCAAACATTTATCATTTCTTTGTGTTGAGAACATTTTAAATCTTCTAGCTATTTGGAAACATGCAATACATTTTGTTGACCATGGTCACCCTAATTTCTTTCAAAAATGGTCCTCATTTTGGGTTTATCCAGTGTTTCCTCATGATTAGATTCAGGTTATATGTGTCTGGCATGAATCTGTATGTCACTAATAATGTAGTGTCCTTCTCAGGGTATCACATCTGTAGGTACCTCTCATTGGTGATATTCATATTGATCACCTGATCAAGTGTTACCTGGCTTCTTTACTATGTAGGTATAGTTTTCCCCTTGCAACTAATAAGCAATCTATAGAGAAATACTTGAAGACCATATTCATCTTTTTTTTTTTTTTTTTTTTTTAGAGACAGAGTTTCACTTTGTTGCTCTCGGTAGAGTGCCGTAGTGTCACAGCTTACAGCAACCTCCAACTCCTGGGCTTAGGTGATTCTCTTGCCTCAGCCTCCTGAATAGCTGGGACTACAGGTGACTGCCACAACATCTGGCTATTTTTTTGTTGCAGTTTGGCTGGGGCCGGGTTTGAACTTGTCACCCTCCGTATATGGGGCCAGTGCCCTACTCACTGAGCCACAGGCGCCACCCAGACCATATTCATCTTTAAACTTTCCCCCTCAAGATTTGTCATACATTGATGATTCTTGCCTGAACCAATTTCAGGTTGCAATCATGGTGAATTTTGAGTGGTAGCTTAATGTAATTGTGCTTTTATTTTTCTGAGACAGTCTCACTCTGCTGCCCTTGGTAGAGTACCATGGTGTCATAGCTTACAGCAACCTGAAATTTTTGGGCTTGAGCAATCCTCTTGCCTCACCCTCCTGAGTAGATGGGACTACAGGTGTCAGCCATTACACCAGGTTAGTTTTTCTATTTTTAGTAGATACAGGGACTCACCCTTGCTGAGGCTAGTCTCAAACTCCTGAACTTAAGCATTCCACCCATCTTGATCTCCCAGAGTGCTATAGGATTATAGGCGTGAGTCATGGAGCCTGGCCAGTGTAATTGTTCTTAAAGGACACGTTACCACCAGGCATGGTAGCTAACGCCTGTAATCCTAGCACTCTGGGAAGGTGAGGTGGTTGGATTGCCTGAGCTCAGGAGTTAAAGACCAGCCTGAGCCAGAGTGAGACCCTGTTTCTAAAAATAGCTGGGCAATGTGGTGGGTGCCTGTAGTCCCAGCTACTTGGAAGGCTGAGGCATGAGGGTCGCTTGAGCCCAAGAGTTTGAGGTTGCTGTGAGCTATGAATGCCATGATACTCTACTGAGGGTGACAAAGGGAGACTGTCTCAAAAAAAAAAAAAAAAATTAAAGCATTTGTTCCTTTTACCCTTTCTGTAATCTGTTCCCCCTACCAAAAAAGAACTTATTCTTAGCTGTGGACACAAACTGTCTTGCTAGATTGCTTGAGTTAGTTTCTCTTCCTGTAAAAAACATAATTGCATGCCCTAAAATTCTGTATTTCTTTATGGATTGTATTTATGGAAATACTATGGATTTCTTTATTGATGGTTTTTTTTAAACATCTAGTAACTATAAAGAGTTTTGAAAATTGGAAAAAAGTTTAACTCAATGAGGCTTGACTTGGAGTTTGGTAATTTCCTAGAATGTGGCAACATTACCCAGTAGAATTTGTTCTACACTCAACCAACAGCATGAATGTTTTTCCTCTAAGCCAGACGGACAATACCCAGGTGACACCAATTCTCTTCCTTTTTTTTTTTTTCTCTTTTTTTCTTTTCCTTTTTATTTTGTGTTTTGTTTTTACAAAGAGAAATTTTATTTAGGAAGAGCAAAGAGAATGTTAGGGCTTGGCACCCATAGGACAGTGGTTGTGGTGCCAGTCACATACACCCAGGCTGATGGGTTCAAAACTGGCCAGGGCCAGCTGAACAACAATGACAGCTACAACAAAAAATGGCTGGGTGTTGTGGCAGGTGCCTCTTGTGAATCACTTAAGCCCAGGAGTTTGAGGTTGCTGTGAGCTGTAACGCTACAGTACTCTACTGAGGGTGGCATAGTGAGACTCTGTCTCAAAAAAGAAAAAAAAAAAAGCAGGAAAGAAAGAAAAAGTTAGAGCAGTTCCAAAGAGACTTGGAAGTGCATCCCTCTCATGAAGGAGAGAACATGAGAGAGACCTCTCTTTTTTCTTTTTTTCTTTTTCCCCTGCCTTTTAAAAGTGGGATTTGCTATGAATTCATCCTCATATTTCAGCTTTTATTCTTGAATCTATTTTAAAAGCTTGATTGGTCTAATTAAGAACTTCCATTTAGGCGCGGTGCCCATAGCTTAGCCGTTAGGGCACTGGCCACATGCTGGTGGGTTTGAACTGGCCTGAGCCTGCTAAAAAACCAAAAGAAACAAACAAAAAAAATAGCGGGGCATCGTAGCGAGTGCCTATAGTCCCAGCAACTAGAGAGGCTGAGGCAAGAGAATTGCTTGAGCCCAAGACTTTAAGGTTGCTGTGAGCCGTAATGCTACAGCACTCTACTGAGGGTGACAAAGTGAGACTCTGTCTCAAAAAAAACCTTTCATTTCATCTTTTAAAAATCTGTAAAGTTTAGAAATGCTTATTGTCTAGGAACTTTAAGAGAGAAAAGGTTAGAAATAGAAAAAAATTTCCCCATTCTCCTCTACTTATACCCTTTTTTTTCTTTCCCTCTCACTTCTTTGCAGTTTCCGTATTTCTTTCCTTTCATTTCTTTGGAGAATCTGATTAGTAGCATGACTGAGCCTCTTTAGAAAAGGCAGAAATTTTGAGAGAAGAGGAGGTAATGCTCTTGAATCTTAGGTTTTTTTCTGTTCTTACTGGGGAAATAGGCTAATGATAAGACCCTTACTTACTAATAAAAGTCTTGTCAGCTATCAGTTATATTTTGTTGAGGGAACCTTGCTCATGTTGAAGAGAAAGAGAGAGATTATGAGAGAAAGAAAAGAAAAGCAACTAGAGATAGAAAGTAAGGAGGAATGAACAGAAAGGGGCAGAAGAAAATAACTTGGGGGTGGTGGTGAGAGATAAAAGACCAAGAATAGGCTCGGCACCTGTGGCTCAAGTGGCTAAGGCGCCAACCACATACACCTAAGGTGGCGGGTTCAAATCCCCAGCCTGGGCCCGCCAAACAACAATGATGGCTGCAACCAAAAAATGGCTGGGCGTTGTGGCGGGCACCTGTGGTCCCAGCTACTTGGGAGGCGAGGCAGAGGCAGGAGACTCCCTTGAGCCCAGGAGTTGGAGGTTGCTATGAGCTGTGATGCCATGGCATTCTACCCAGGGGGATAGCTTGAGACTCCATCTCAAAAAAAAAAAAAAAAAAACAACAACAAGAAGATGAATAAGTGATGTTAATAATCAACACTGTGATTTCAACTCCAGTTTGTTCACACTGAAAGTTTGTTTCCTAAAGAGCATACTGTCCTGCCTTCCAGATGACAGTTTCTAGGACAGTGTTCTGTGGGTCGT
>CAUYQV010050187.1:0-25971 GCA_963574575.1 Galagoides demidoff
TTGAGACGGAGCCTCAAGCTATCCCCCTGGGTAGAGTGCCATGGCATCACAGCTCATAGCAACCTCCAACTCCTGGGCTCAAGCGAGTCTCCTGCCTCTGCCTCCCAAGTAGCTGGGACCACAGGCGCCCGCCTCAACGCCCGGCCATTTTTTGGTTGCAGCCATCGTTGTTTGGCGGGCCCAGGCTGGGGATTTGAACCCGCCACCTTAGGTGTATGTGGCTGGCGCCTTAGCCGATTGAGCCACAGGTGCCGAGCCAGCTTTGCTGTTTTCTAGCTGTGTGACCTAGAGCAGTGGTTCTCAACCTGTGGGTCACTACCCGCAAGAACTGTATTAAAGGCTTGTGGCATTAGGAAGGTTGAGAACCACTGGCCTACAGCAAATTACTTAGCTTTCCATGACTTAGTTTCCATGTCTGTAAAATGGAAATAATGAAAATATCTAACTCATAAAGTTGTTATGGCAAGTTAGTGTAAAGCCTTTGGAATAGGTATTATTGTCAATTTTATTATTTCTAATATAAATACTTTTATCATTGTATAACTAAAGCTCAACCTAGTGCCTTGAATATAGTTGCTTTATTTATAGTTTGAATGAATGAATGAATAATTTGTCTTATTGAATTTTGTATTTTTAAAAATTATTATCAGCGTTTCCAAGATGTTTTGAGATTTCCTTCTGACTGTTTTGTTCTTTTCTCCCAGTACATAGGAGGTGCTGAAAATAAATTTATTTTACAAATAAATAAATGAATATGTAAATAAACAAATTCTACAATATTTAGCATAATGTTTGAGCTAGATTCTTGGGCATTGGGCTAAAAGAAAACACTAGAGAAGAGTCAAGTGAGTCCAGGGCCTTATAGAATCCAACTAAATGATCTGAAATTTCTACCATTTCCTGTAAAAGAGGCAAGTTCTCCAGAAAGAAATTTGGTGTCCTAAGAACAAACAGAAATGTATCATTTGTGACTGTCTTAGTCAGCTTCCTCAGTGGAAAGGTAAATTATGTGTAACTAAACACCTATATATTTTAGTTGCTTTGTGAAGAAACTAGGAATTATGGAGATATTGAAATTACCTCTGAGACTTTTAAAGGCCTGAATGGGAAGGAATAAGGAATAATACTTTGACTGTAGTTGCCATTTCCATTCTATTCCTAGAAGGTTTGATATCTCCCTGGATGGTACAATTACTTTTTCAGTGAAACTAAGTGACTTTTGAAGACTATTTATTTTTATCAAACCAGGAAATTTTTCTCTTCAGTTTAATTCATAAAAATGGTTCTTGTTATTTGTAGGTATTGATGTCAAGAAAGGCCGAGGTCGATATATTGACACCTGTATGGTCATATTTGCTCCCCGTTACCTGCTGGATAATAAATCATCTCACAAACTTGCATTTGCGCAGAGGGAATTTGCTAGGGGGCAGGTAAGCAGTTTGCGTTTGAAGACTAACCAGTGCTTATTTTCTAGCACAGTGAATTTTAATGTCATGGCTTATCTCCCATCAAGGCTGTAAGTTCTGTGATGTGACTAATCATTCTGCCTTTGGTACCCAAATAGCTCTTGGAAAAGGGGAAGGCTCAGAGTTGGTACTCAATGTATTAACATTTGCTTGTTGACTAAAGCCAACAATCCTGTGTGTTTTAGGGAACAGCCAATCCCGAAGGTTACATTTCTACCCTTCCTGGTTCCAGTGTGGTGTTCCACTGGCCTCGGAATGACTATGATCAGCTACTGTGCGTCAGATTGATGGATGTTCCTAACTGTATTTGGTCTGGTGGCTTTGAAGTCAATAAGAACAATTCCTTCCATATCAACATGAGGTAAGTTTAAGACTATAAATATAGATTAAAAAGTAGCCTTGTTTGAGGTATAGTGATATAAAATGGTAAGTCCACACTGCTATTTGTAAAATGGGCACATATTTTTCTGGCTCACATGAAGGCCTTAGAACTTGCAAAGTGCATGGAAGTCTGAGTGAGCATTTTGATGGGTTCAGTTAAAAGAGGTGTTGCCAGTTTAACTATTGTGTAATTGCTATCGTCTTAGAGCAGTGGTTCTCAACCTTCCTAATGAGATGGCCCTTTAATATAGTTCCTGTGGGTCGCGACCCACAGGTTGAGAACCACTGTCTTAGAGGCTACAAGTCCAAGGAGTAATATTGAGCTCATATCATGATCACCTGAAACCCTGAAAAGTCTGTCTGCATTTAGGTGGTAACACTGATTAAAAATGTTTTTGTTTTCCTATAAATTAGACTGTACTAAGAACCTCATGTAAGTTGAGTCAGACAATATTTATCCTTTTTGACTGACTTATTTTACTTGGCATGATGTCCTCAATGTTCATCTATGTTGTTATGTGCCAGAATTTCCTTCCTTTTTGAGGATGAATGATATATATGCCACTTTTTTTTTGTTTATCCATTCAATTGGTTTTTTGTTTGTTTGTTTTGTTTTGTTTTGGGTTTTTTTTTTTTTTTTTGCATTTTGGCTAGGGCCGGGCTTGAACCTACCACCCCCAGTGTATGGGGCTGGTGCCCTACTCCTTGAGCCACAGGCAGCGCCCAAAATTTCTTTTTGTTGTTGTTGTTGTTGCAGTTGTCATTGCTGTTTTTAGCTGACTGGGGCCAGGTTCAAACCCGCCACCCTCCGTATTTGGGGCCACCGCCCTACCCACTGAGCCATAGGCACTGCCCCGCTTTCCATTCAGTTGTTGATGGACACTTGGTGGCTTCCATCTTTTGACTGTTGTGATAATGCTGCTGTGACCACAGGTGTACTGATAACCTGTTCAAGACTCTGCTTTCAGTTCTTTTACATGTAGACCCAGAAGTAGAATTGTTGGATCCTGTGGTCATTCTTTTTTTAATTAATGAGAGACGGCCATACTGTTTTACATAGTAGTTTTATTATTTTACTTTCCTACCAGTAGTACACAAAGGGTCCTATTTTCTCCATAACCTCATCAACACTTACTATTTTCTGTGTTTTTGATTGTAGCTATCTTAGTGGGTATGAGGTGGTATCTTTTTGTGGTTTTGAGTCACATATCTTTATTGATTTGAGATGTTGAGTATCTTTTCATGTGCTTGTTGGTCATTTGTTTATTATCTTTGGGGATTTATCTATTCAGGTCCTTTGCACATTTTGGGGTTTTTGTGGGTTTTTTGTTTGTTTGTTTTAGACAGAGTCTTACTGTGTTGCCCTGGGTAGAGTGCTGTGGCATCATGCTCACAGTAATGTCAAACCCTTGGGCTTGAGCAATCATTTTGCCTCAGCCACCTGAGTAGCTAGGTCTATAGGGATGCTCCACCACACTCAGCTACTTTGCACATTTTTTTTTGTTTTTGAGACAGAGTCTCACTTTGTCATCCTTGGAAGAGTGCTGTGGTATCACAACTCACAGCAACTTCAAACTCTTGGGTGTAAGCAATTCTTTTGCCTCAGCCTACCAAGTAGCTGGGACTACAGACGCTTGCTACAGTGCCCGGCTATTTTTAGAGATGAGGTCTCACTCTGGGTCAGGCTGGTCTTGAACCTGTGAGCGCATGAGCCACCTCACCTGTGCCCATTTGCACATTTTTTAATTAGGTTGTTTGTTGTTTTATGTTTCCTGTTTTGGAATTCAGTTTTTTGTTGAGTTGTAGGAATTCTTTTCTTTTCTGAGAGTTTTATAGTTTTAGCTTTTACTTTTAGGTCCTGGGTTTATCTTGAGCTTATATTTGTGTGTGGTATAAAGTGAACATCCAACTTCATTCTTTGGTGTGTGGATATTTGGTTTTTCCAGCACCATTTGCTAAAAAGGCTCTGCTTTTCCCATGAAATAGTTCTGGTACCATATTGAAAATTATTTGACCTTATATGTGAAGGGTTTATGTCTGAGCTTTCTAGTCTGTGCCATTGCTCTATCCGTCTTTGTGCCAGCACCGCACTGTTTTTGATTAAGTAGCTGTGTAATAAGTTTTGAAGTAAGGAAATGTGAGACTTCCAACTTTGTTCTTTTTTAAGATTGTTTTCTCTACTTAGAACCTCTTGAGATCTTATATGAATTTTAGGATATATTTTTCTATTTCTGCAGAAAATGTCATTGGGATATTGATAGGGATTGTATTAAGCTGTAGGTTGTGTTTTGTAGTATTGACATATTATAATAACAATATTATGTTTTCCAGTTTGTGAACATGGGATATCTTTTATTTGTGTCATCTTTAATTTCTTTAATCAAATGGCTTTGAAGCTAAAAATTCTGAAGTCAGTGCTATTTAACTATTTAACATGTTTAGAAGCAAAATTTAATTTTTTACACTTTATGGTCAGTTGTTTTTGAAAAGATTATTGTACAGGAACAGAAATATGATAATTTAACAGTGTGGTCCAGAATAGTACTTACTTTTGACTTCTCAATGCACTGATTCATTGGTGGACCCTTTTGCCTTGGCCTTTATTAATTTGAATAAATCTGGGTACAGTGGTTTGCAAGCTGTCTTCCTGGAAACTATTGAGTTCCAAGGAGATGACATTAGGGGCCAAGGGAGGCTCCAGCACTCTGATGCCTACTTCAACCAGAACTTGGGTCTGTTAGTATGTGTTCTCTGTAAGCTTTATTGGGGCAGCAGGCGGGGGGTGGGGGGAAGAGAGGTGTGGAATTCTATAGCTAAATTTACTCCCTGGGTGGAGGTAGCTCAGATCTGTTGTGTGAGAATAGGAATTCAATTTGGAATAAACAAAGAGTTACACATAATTACTACAAAAACAAGTAGAAGAAGAGGAAGATGACTTGTGTACTTTTTGTCAATCCTTTAAAAATGGTTTTAGTATACGGCCCTATACTGCTGAGAGCAGAACTGTGCATCTGTTTCTTTTACTTTCTCCAGCATTTCATTTAGAAACAAACTATAGAAAAATTACAAGATTGGTACAATGAATATCCCAATATCTTTTACCTAGATTCACCAATTGTCAACATTTTGCTATATGTTCTTTCTTTTATCTTACCATCTTCTCCCCTCTTCTACTTATTTTTTCTAATAGAGACGGAGCCTCACATTGTTGCTCCAGTAGAGTGCTATGGTGTCATAGCTCACAGCAACCTCAGACTCCTGGGCTCAAGTGATACTCTTACCTTAGCCTCTCAAGTAGCTGGGATTACAGGTGCCTGCCGCAGTGCCCAACTATTTATTTTTTAGAGGTGGGGTCTTGCTCTAGTTCGGGCTGGTCTGGAACTCATGACATCAGGCGATCCACCGGCCTGTCTCCCAGAGTGCTGGGATTACAGGCGTTAGCCACCACACCCGGCCTCCCTTCCACTTTTGGAAGTGAGCTAGAGATTTGGTGGTATTGATTGAGGCCCAAGCATTGTTGTGATTGTGAGATGTGTAAGAAGAAAGTGAATTGTACCTTGTTTCATTCATTTTATGTGACCTCTTGTTTTCTTATTCTGCAGAGACACCTTGGGAAAATGCTTCTTCCTACGGGTAGAAATTACTCTCCGAGGAGCTACGTATAGGGTCTCATTTAGTGACACAGATCAGTTGCCCCCTCCTTTCCGAATTGACAACTTTTCTAAGGTATCACTTGGAGTTAAGAAGAGCCAGTTTGGTGATTTCATGTGTGGAAGGGTGGACTGAGTGCTTAAGACAATGGGGTCAATGCAGTTTAGACTAGGGTTTAAAAGAAGCTGCACACACGGCTTTCTGTAGCAGGATGACCCTAGAAACCCTTACCCTTAGAAGGTGGTTTCTTTTGGTTATTTTGATTATTGGACAGCCTTGTCGAAGCAGAAGTAATCATTTAGCCACAAAACTTGTTTTGACTAGAGTGTTTGGTTTCCATTGATGCCCTTTCGGGACATTCCATATGAACAGAAAAACGGGTAAGATTGTCCAGTGAAAATGGGGATAGGCAGTTCTGTTGATTGCTTAGAGTGATCATTTTGGCAGTATGGAAATCATTAGATTCTATTTTAAAATACGTCTTTAATATGTGATTTTCTGTAGCTAAATACCAAAATTCTTATTCCTTTCTATATTCAAAGTTTATCACAGGGGGGTTGGGGTAGAAGAGATGCTTTTTTTTTTTAAAGCTGTGTACATTAATGCAATCATGGGATACAATGTTCTGGTTTTATATACAATTTGAAATGTTTTCATCAAACTGGTTAAGAGATGCTTTTGGAAAGATAGAATTACTTCCCCCGGATATTTGACTTAGCAAAGCTTCTTCTTAAAGCCCATCATTTAATAATCCCATGTACTTTAATGGGTGAGTTTTCACCAATTAGAAAAGCATTTTGAAGAAGTGAGATGATGAATCTCACTGATGATGATTCTCTGTATAGGATTCATTTGGGAAGGATCTGGAACTTAAACCTAAGAAGCACTGACTGACTTTCCAGTAGCACTACTCTGAATTAAAGTCTTCTTTGCCCTCTTTGCCATCACTCTAGGTCCCAGTTGTCTTTACACAGCACGGTGTAGCAGAACCCAGGCTTCGGACTGAAGTGAAGCCAGTGACTTCGTTGGATTATGCCTGGGACGAACCCACCCTGCCACCTTTTATCACTCTTACTGTTAAAGGGGCGGGTTCCTCTGAGATCAACTGCAACATGAATGATTTCCAGGATAACCGACAGCTTTATTATGAAAATTTCATTTACATTGCTGCTACATATACATTCTCAGGGTAATTCTGGATTAAATTATTCTTCTTGTAAAGCAGAAGGTTCTGATTATTAACTGGTTTTAAATTTTAAGCAGTTTTTCAGGAGAACAAAAGGAGATTCCTTCATTCTTTACTATCCTAGACTCAGGATTATCTTGAGAAGTCATTCATTTCCGTGGTGTCCAACATGTGGGCCACATGCAGATTATGTAAGGCCTGTTCTGTTTATCTGTGGTGTCAGATATCATGAAAACTAATGCACGATCCTTTTTTTGCTCATCAGCTTTCACTAGTGTTTGTGTTTTTAATTTGTGGCTCGAGATGACTCTTCTTCCAATGTGTAGCTGAAAAAGAAAAGGTTGGGCACCCCCTTTTCTTATTTTCTGGCTGGATTAAAATTTATCCATCTGGCTGGATTAAAATTTATCCAAAGAAGCAAAACTCTTTTCTTTTTAAAGATTCATTCTAGTATTTAAACTTTCTTGCAGCTATTTATTAGCCTGTTTTGCCTCCCTTGAAACTGACTGATTTTCATCATAATTATTCAAGTCATCATTCTGACTTCTGTTCTCCATTGACAACACCAATGAAGCAGACACTTAAGAATCTGTCTTAAGATTCACCTAAAGCCAAGTGTGGTAGCTTAAGTTCACAGTAATTCTAATTGCCTTGGAATTATAATCTTCTCTGTTGTTTGAGTAATCATATTTAGAATACTGAAGTGATGATCATCTAGCTTAGTCTTATTATCCTATTAAAGATTTTAAACACTGGACTTTCAAAAAGTATTTATTCCACCCACATGTAAACACAGCTTGTTGTTAAAAAGGTGCCAGTTTTAAAGTATGTCTTTGAAGAAAGAGGAATAGGTGAATCTTTAGCATTATAAGTATAAATGATGAGCAGGACATTTCCAGTTTGTTCCTTCCCAAAATATTTTGAAAATTTTTGCATTCAAATGAGATTTTTACATGTGAATGGGCCCACAAAATAATCTCTGGATTTTTGCATTATCTTTTTCATCTGCCTGCAGTGCAGATTTCACTAGTAATAACTTGAATTTGCAGAAAATAGCCATTCTTTCTCCTGTCTGTTAGAGTTCTCTTTGGTAATGATGGTGCTAGGATGTTTATCTTGTTACTGTTGAGCCAATGATATTTGTTTGTTTGTTGTTTATTTGTTTTTAAAGATTCTGGCACTTGATAAAGTGACATGCTTAAGGTTGCCTGAAAAACCAATTCTTTTTTTTCTTAATTGAGACAGAGTCTCACTTTGTCACCCTTGGTAGAGTGCCTCTGCATCATAGTTCACAGCAACCTCAAACTCTTGGGCTCAGGTGATTCTCTTGCCTCAGCCTCCTTAGTAGCTGGGACTACAGGCGCACACCACAATGCCTGGCTATTTTTTGTTTGTTTGTTTAGCAGGCCCAGGCCAGGTTGGAGCCCACCAGCCCTGGAGCATGTGGCTGGTGCCTTAACTGCTAAACTACGGGTGCACAGCCTGAAAAACCAATTCTAAATCTGGTTGCTAGTCATGTTTTTCCCTTTATGGACTATAAATTCTATTACTTGCTAAGCTCTTCAACTGAAGAATGCTAATGGAGGATTATGAGCTTAACAGATTGAACTGATGGGAAACAGATATAAAGAAAAGTTCCTGGGAACCTTGGTGTGCAGACTCTAACAGCAGAATTAGAATAATTCTGGTGTAGTAAGAGCTCAATCTTTTGGCGTATACTAGAACTATTTCTTTACATTCTTGGAGAGAACTAATGATGGGAAAGAAGACTGGTTTTTTACATTTTGTTTTACTCACATAACCTAAAATTAGCCTTTTTAAAGAGAATAGTTCAGTAGCATTTGGTACGATCATAATGCTGTGTGGTGTTTCATTTGATTTCGATTTGCATTTATTTAGTAACTAACAATATTCTTTTCATGTACTTATTAGCCATTTATTTATCTTCTTTGGAGAAATATTTATTTAAATTATTTGCTCATTTTAAAATTATTTGCCTTTTCATTTTGAATTATAAGGTTTATCTCATATTCTTGTATCAAATGTGTGATTTGCAAATATTTTCTTTTCATTTTGGTGTTGTCTTTTTGAATGTCCTTTGAATCACAAAAGTTTTTCATTTTGATGAAATCTAATTTGAGGTTGTCATTTATGTTTTTATTGTCATAAATACTAGGTTTTTTTTGCAGTTTTTGCCTGGGTCTGGGTTTGAACCCGCCACCTTTAGTATATGGGGCCAGCACCCTACTCCTTTGAGCCACAGGCTCTGTCCATAAATACTAGTTTTTAACTCTGGATTTATTAATACCTTTTTTTGATAATAGGGATTAATAGAAATAGAATAATATAAATAAAACCTCTTCCAAATACTCCATAGTGTAGCTGGACAGCAACATCCCATAAAGCTTAGTGTTCTTAAACCATAGGAAGCACAGCATGATTGAATTGGAGCAAGGTGATTATGAACTTGTGTTTTCCTTTTATTTAAAAGGGACTTCTGATTTTTTTGCCAAAACTTTGGGATGCAGTGGTTCTGATCTTCTGCCTGGCAATATAGAGACAGTTCTTAGTCCTTTGATATGTCTGATGTCCAACTTGACTTTTTCTATTGTTTTGTTTTTTGCCATTTCCTAACCTCTGTAAATATATGGTTGTCCTTTTATGTCTGAATTTTAAGCCAGTAAAATTATCAGGAGTGGAAAAAATGTCAGAGTATGTCTTCTCTGCAGGAAAAAAAGTCTGCTACAGGCAGATCTTTACTTCTATTATTTTAAGAAATTTTCTTCCTTAATAGAGGTTTTGGGCATTTGCTTTTATATACTTGAATACATGTGTGAGTTTGTATGTACATGTTTATCTATTTATGTGTATATACATATACTTTTTAAATCCTAGTTTGCAGGAGGGAACAGGAAGGTCTGTGGCTTCCAGCAAGGCCATTACCTGTGCAGAGCTCGTTTTGGATGTCTCGCCAAAGACACAAAGAGTCATTTTAAAGAAGAAGGTAAGAGAGCTTAGAAATTGGAGTTTAGACTAAAAAATTTTTAGCACTGGAAAGGACTCAGGATTTAAGTCCAGAGTCTCTTGGTTAATGGGGACTTAGGCTGAATGACATGCTCACATCATGGAACCCAGGTGTCTTGAAGGTGCCAGTTTCTGCTGTGGCTTGCTATAGCAATCCCAAGTCCTTTTCCAAGATGTCTTTTTTCTTTTTTGAGACAGAATCTCACTGTCTCGCCCTCAGTAGAGTGCCATAGTGTCATAGCTCACAGCAATCTCAAATTTATGGGCTTAAGTGATTCTCTTGCCTCAGCCTCCCAAGTAGCTGGGACTACAGGTACTCAGGACAATGCCCAGCTATTTTTGTTGTTGTAGTTGTCATTGTTATTTAGCAGGCCCAGGCAGGTTTGAACCTGCCAGCCTGGGTGTGGCTGGCACCCTAACCAGTGAGCTGTAGGTCCCAAGCCCAAGATGCCCTTTTGATAGAACATAATTCTTGAATTTGTGATTTATCTTTTTTTTTTCCACTGCTTTACTTTCCTTTTGTAACACTTCCCTAATCTTTTCCTAAAGATTGAAAAAAAATCTTCAGTTTCTGAGTTGAAAAAAAAAAAATCAAGCTGACTAAAATTTCCCTTTTTCATGCATACTTCAGTGTTGAAAGTTAGCATAAAAAACGAAAAAATTGTCAGTTTGATATTCCTTTCAAGTCATTTTAGGGAATGTTTCTGTTATTGGACCTATATTTGAAGAGAAAGGCAATACAATTTGCCAGAACATGAAAAATGGTAGAAAAACTGGTCATAAATAGTGAAAACTGAAAGACTAGCACTTGGGAACACAGAGGTGCATAAGCCACTTTAAGGGGAGGGAGACCACCCAGAGTAATCATATGAAGCATTGACCTGAGAGAGGATAGTTCCTGGAGACTTCACATTACTTAAAGCAAGTAATTCAAAAAGGTTCTTGACAGAGGACGCCTGCTTACCACCTATTGTGTCCCTCCTACAGTCACAGCTCATTTGGTTTGGAGGTTGTGCAGCTTTTGGCAGAGTTCTGATTGGTGGTTGGTGGGATTAAAATTATTTCAAATTTTGCACAGCTAATGAAACTTTAATGCATGTCTTTTAAAATTTAATTTTATGTTTTTAATAGCTTTTTGGAGATATAATGAATGTACCATAAACATTACCCTTGAATATATATAATTCAGTAATTTTTTATTTTTTTTGAGACAGTCTTAACTTTGTTGCCCTTGGTAGAGTAGCCTGGTATCACAGCTCACAGCAACCTCAGACTCTTGGGTTCAAGAGATTCTCTTGCCTCAGCCTCTCAAGTACTTGGGACTACAGATGCCCACCACAGTGCCCGGCTATTTTGAGAGATGAGGTCTTGCTCTGGCTGGTCTCGAGTTCAGACAATTCACCTGCCTCAGCCTCCCAGATTGCTAGGATTAGAGGCATGAGCCACTGTCCCCAGCCCTAATTCAGTGATTTTTAGTACACCCCAAGAAATGTCCAACCACCACTAAACTCAATTTTAGAACTTTTCATCACGTCCAGGAGAAACCCTATATCCTTTAGCTATCCCAGATTTCCTACATTTCCCCTGCCCTAAGGCATCTCTCATCTACGTTCTATCTCCACATGTCTGTGCACACGACGTCTTTTATGACTTGCTATTTTCACATCACATAATGTTTTCAGCATTCATTCATGGCATAGTGTGTATCAGAATTTCTACAGGTATTTTTGTATCATTTCAGATCTAAGTCATGTAATTCACATTTGCTTAAAATGTGGTCATGTGTGATATCCACTTTGGAAATGAGATTTGGGAGTAGTGATAAGTAAGGAGACCAATTGGCATAGGCATTGAAGGTTTTTGTTTTTGTTTTGAGACAGAGTCTAAAGTCTCAAGCTGTTGCCCTGGATAGAGTGCTAGGGCGTCACAGCTCACAGCAACCTCCAACTCTTGGGCTTAAGTAATCCTCTTGCCTCAGCTTCCCAAGTAGCTGGGACTATAGGTGCCCATCACAATGCCCAGCTATTTTTTGGTTAGAGTTGTCGTTGTTTGGCAGGCCCAGGCTGGATTTGAACCCACCAGCTCTGGTCTATATGTGGCTGGTGACTTAGCTACTTGAGCTACAGGCGCCAAGCCTGAGGGTTTTTTTTGTGGGGAGGGAGACAGAGTTTTATTATGTTACCCTTGGTAGAGTGCTATGGCGTCACAGCTCACAGCAACCTCCAACTCTTGGGCTTAAAAGATTCTCTTGCCTCAGTCTCCCAATTGTCTTGTCTCAGCTGGGACTAGAGGTGCCCACCACAACACCCGGCTATTTTTTAGTTATAGTTGTCATTGTTGTTTAGCTGGTCTGGTCTCGGTTCAAACCTTCCAGCCTTGGTGTACGTGGCTGGCACTGTGCTACGGGTGCTGAGCCACATTGAAGGTTTTTATTGGGAGTTTTGAAAAGCGAAAGTTTGGTCTGAAATCTAAAAGAAGTAGCAAATCTGACAGACATGAATTTAAGAAGTGGAAGAGCCTTTGGAAATGATATCAGGTGACTTTCAAATCAAGTACAAGGTGGTGAGGCTGTTAGGATGAATGAGCACTAGCTTCAGAGTGGGATGATGTATCAAGTGGGTTATGAGCACTGGCTGTGACCAGCAGAACCTGAGTGCTAAACACGGGGAATCCCAAGGACCAGGTGACTGACTGTTAGGCAGACAAGAAGAGATTTTTAAAATTAAGTAGCAATAATTATAACATTTAAAAAAACATTTTATAATTTATAGCACTTTTTCATGGTTATTTCACTTGATGAGAATAAAAAATGGTAAATAGGAAGATAGATAATAAATGAGTTACACATCTAAAATTATGTGAAACGGTATGAATAGCATTAAGAAATGAACATTAGGGCGCTGGCCCCATATACCGGAGGTAGCGGGTTCAAACCTGACCCCCGCCAAAAAAAAAAAAAAAAGAAAGAAAGAAATGAACCTATCCCCGTTAGGATGTGATGGCTTAATCCTGTAATCTCAGCACTTTGGGAGGCTAAGATGAGAGGATAGCTGAGGTCAGGATAGAGTGAGCCCCCATCTCTATAAAAAAATAGGAAATGAGCCCAGTGTGGTGGTAGGTGCCTGTAGTCCCAGTTGCTTGGAAGCCTGAGGCACGAGGATCACTTTAGCTAAGCAGTATGAAGTTGCTGTGAGCCATGATTAAACTCTGCTGCACGCTAGGCCAGGCGACAGCAAGGCCTTATCTCAAGTAAAGAACATTTGAAATCCTAGGTTTTTGTTTGATTTTCATTTTGAAAGAAGTGCCGGCTTGGCGCCTGTGGCTCAATTGGCTAAGGCGCCAACCACGTACACCTAAGGTGGTGGGTTCGAATCCCCAGCCTGGGCCTGCCAAAACAACAATGACGGCTGCAACCAAAAAAATAGCCGAGTGTTGTGGCAGGTGCCTGTGGTCCCAGCTACTTGGGAGGCTGAGGCAGGAGACTCACTTAAGCCCAGGAGTTGGAGGTTGCCGTGAGCTGTGATGCCACAGCACTCTACCCAGGATGACAGCTTGAGGCTCTGTCTCAAAAAAAAAAAAAAGTGCCAATTTCTAGAACAGTTAAGAAGAATTTTATAGATGTAGTGTTGATTTGCCCCATTACTCGTGGTGTTCTCTAGGAGCTCCGAGTTAAGGCGGCGTCTGCCAGCCTGCGCTGCTTTTATCTCCTTGTCATTAGCCAGTATTTTGCAGAGTGATACTTTGAGATTATAAATATCCTACTGCTCATCAGATTTTCTATTTACATATGTGTGTTTGCTGGTCATTCAGTCAGTCTGCACAGATTCCTCTTTTATTGCAGTGGTTATCTGTTCCTCTCAGTATTTATTTAGCTGGTCAGTATTTCTTACCTTTGGCCAGTGGGCGCTCCTTTAACCTCCACTGTTATTTTGACTTGTGCCTTTACTTCTTTACTTTCCGACACAGCAAGTTATCCCGGGCCCATCTTGTGTCTTCGTGCATGGGTCCTGGAGGTTGCCACTTCTCCAGGGAGCCTTGATTCCTTTTATCAGAGAATGGAGTTGAGAAACTTAAGACTGTGCGTGAGGTGCACTTGCTGCTGTTGCAGTGTCACAATCCGCAGAGCTGTCTGAGGACAGATCTGGGGGTGGGATTTTATCTATGTACATACGTTTATGTGTTTTATACATATTTGTGTATTATTTCTGTAGCTGTCTCTATGCATGTCAAAACCCAGCAGTTCACACCATTATTTATAATTCCAGTATATCATCACAAAGTTCATCCTAATTTTCTCCTCTTTTCTATTTGTAAACTCCCCTTCCAGCATTAAGAGTATTAACCTAATCACTTTCCCTCAGGTAGCTTGTTCTCTATCACCACGATTGCTCTACTTCCTGTGCGGGCACCCTTGCCACCTCCTGGGCTCTGGTCTCCACGTGCTGGGCAGTGGAACCCTCTTCTGAGCCCTGACCATTGTAGAAATGCTCTTTTCACCTCTCTGTCTCTGATGTTCTGCTTAGGCTCCTCTCTCTAACCCCTTAGCATGGATATCTGGATGTCATGGCCATCCCCCCACTCTGGGCTGCCCCATCGCCCTTGTGGATGCCTTTCTTGTCTTGTGTGGGGACTACTGAGTCCCGTACTGGACCACAACAGCCCACCCCTCCCAACTCTCAGCCCCATTGACTTTTGCTTCCACAGTCTCATCTAAAGTTTTGAGGACTAAATGGTTAGGGAAAGGGGGAAGGGAACCAGAAGAAAAATGGTGCATCTCAGATTTTTAAGTGGGGTAATATCCAACTTATAATGAGCTTATACTAATGAGCAAGGTAGTAGAGGAATCCTTGTATGAAAACTTGATCTCACCTGGGTATTGGCATTTTGATTGCCAGTCTGTAGCATCTACAGGATAATCAAGATGCTTTCATGTTGGTTTTGCTGCTGTGAATAGATGTATTCTCTTACTGTGAACAGAAAAGCAAGCATGTGGGATGAGAGATAGAGAAGTATAGCCCAGTTTCATCTCTTTTTGCAGACAGAAGAAGCAGGAGCACATAGTAGAAAGAACATGATTTTTTCCTAGATCTGAGTTCTGGCTTTGTCACTTAAAGATGTATGATAACTAGTATATCCCATTCCTCTCTGAGCTTCATGTTCCTCCTGACCTCCAAGGTTTGTTAGGAGGATAACTAGGATAATGTACTATGCAAAGGGTTATAATGATAATAACACAGCAAACATTTATTGAGACCAAACCCAGCGCCAGGCATGTAGTAAGTAGCTTGTGTTTATCAGACTGTCACAAGAACTGTAAGAGGTAGCCTAGTTTCTCTCTTTGACAGATCAGGAAACAGAGGCTCTAAGAGATTAAATAACTTGTCTAAGGTCACTCAGCTCATAAAAATCATACTGCTGGTTCTCAAATGCTGTCATTTTGATGCCAGTGTTCATACCACCATTAGTTTTTACTTTGTAAAATGTCATGCAAAAGCTGTCTTTGCAGTGCACATGTAGCATGCAGATTAGTTTGCGGTACCCAGAAGTGTCCATTGCTCTGCAGGAGCTCCTACCTGGTGAGACTGCATGTCATCCTGACCACTGTAGCTGGAATGCAGGTGTTACTGAATGGAGCTGCACAGACTGCGTTAGAGAAGATGAGCCTGCTGATCCTCTGCAGCCTGGAATCAGAGGGTTCAGAGGGAATCAGGCTGCAGAGATTCAAATCTGGGCCCTACCACAGACTAGTTCTGTGGCCATGCAGAAGTTACTTTATCTCACTAAGCCTTTATTTCCTTATCTATAAATAAGGATAATAATAGAGTAAATGTCTTGGGATTGTCTTTAGGATTAAATGAATTGTTGTATGTAAATTTCATGGACCAATGCCTGGCCCATAGTAAATTCTCTGTAAATATTATTATTACTTTTAGAATATAATGTATTGTGTAGATTTTCGTGACTTGGGAGCTCAACTGATGTTTATGCAGTATTTTTGAGGAGAAAATCTACTTAGAATTAGTAGCAGTGAACCAACTTAACATTTGAATATATCAGCTTCTGAAAATTACAAACCATCAATATAGCATACTTTTATAAACATTAGGGAGAGGTAGGAAGACCTCTGCTAAACTCTGTTTGTGAATCAGATATTGAGGAAATCATATATTGTATATATAATCGGATATCTTTTTAAGGTAAGAGCACCAGAGGGTCGCTATCTGGAACAGTGGCGAGTGTAGTATTACAACTAGTGTAGGAGATTGCTCAGTTATTTGTTTCTAATTTCTAAAAAATGGAAAAAATACTAGGTATATGAAAATAACAAAATTTTTATAATTTACAATATTTGTAATTTTTGGTTATCTGGTTCAGGAGGTTAGCATATTTCATACTAAGTGAAAGTTCAATTAAGCATTTATGTAATGTGGAAAAACATCTAAGTACAGTTTCTGCTTGAGAACTTAGCCATGTCTTAGGGTAAGTTCATAAAGTGAGGAAATGGCTGTGGCAGCCCTGATGGCTCTTTCTGTGTACACATTGGCTCTACAGGAACCAGGAAAGCGTTCTCAACTGTGGAGGATGATGGGGACAGGAATGCTGGCCCACGAGGGCTCTTCAGTCCCTCACAACCCCAATAAGCCCTCAGCTACCCGCTCCACAGAGGGCTCTGCTATTTTAGATATTGCCGG
Source organism: Galagoides demidoff (assembly GCA_963574575.1). Taxonomy (NCBI): domain Eukaryota; kingdom Metazoa; phylum Chordata; class Mammalia; order Primates; family Galagidae; genus Galagoides; species Galagoides demidoff. Next base: position 16,401 of record CAUYQV010050187.1, read on the forward strand.
TCTCGCTGCAGTGACTGACAACAGGTAACTTTTTAGGCAACTTTGGATTCAACCTCATTGCTTTTAAATTCAGATTCAGGAAGTCTACACCAAAAATGAGAGTTATAAATGAAGTAAGGGTTTCTATTTTTTCTTTCTTTTTTTTTGTGTGTGTGTGTGTGTGTATTTTTCTATGTATATTTTTCTTCACTCACAGAAATGTGTCAGATTCCCAACTGTGGGCCTTTCCTTTTATTTTTTTACGTTGTTATGACAATATTCATGCAGATGTTAAGAAACTTGAAACATTGAAAAGGTATGTTGGCTTGCTGCTTGTACCTAAGTGGGTAGGCTGCCAGCCACTTACACTGGAGGTAGCAGGTTAGAATACAACAGCCCAAGCCTGCCCAACAACAACTGAAAAATAGCCAGGTATTGTGGCGGGTGCCTATAGTCCCAGCTACTTGGGAGGCTGAGGCAAGAGAATCGCTTAAGTCCAAGAGTTGGAGGTTGCTGTGAGCTGTGATGCCACAGCACTCTACCTAGGGCGACAGCTTGAGGCTCTGTCTCAAAAAAAAGAGGAGGGGGTGGTGCCTGTGCCTCAAAGAAGTGAGGCACCGGCCCGTATCCTGGAGGTGTTGGGTTCAAACCCAACCCCGGCCAAAAACTGCAAAAAAAAAAAAAAAAAGGGTGTGTTATCAAAAGGGAGATTTTCTTTCACCTGAACTTCTAATCTGCTCCTATTCAGTAGAAGTGACGTTTCTTTTTTAAAAATCTAATGATTTTGTTAATTTTCTCAAAAGCAGAAATTACATTATTATTGAGAGAATAATTAAATGTTTTTATGAATAACTCCTTGGATTCAACTCTTTAAGTTTGAGTAAGTTATTTTATTTGCCTGAATTTCTCCATAAAATTAATTTGTTTTCAGATGATCCTCATTTCCTTATAAACAGACTTTAGATGACTTCCAAGTTAAAACACAAAAGTAGTTATAAATACAACAGAAAGGAAAGATTGTTGAAAAGATTTTAAATACATTAATAGATATCCTTTCTCATACTGCATGGTAGCTTGCCATTGTGATACTGTTAGAATATTATTATTGTGTGGTGATATGAATCCTTTTCTTTTTTTTTTTTTTTTGAGACAGAATGTCACTGAGTCACCCTCAGTAGAGTGTCTTAGCATCACAGTTCACAGCAACCTCCAGCTCTTGGGCTTAAGCGATTCTCTTGCCTCAGCCTTACTAGTAGCTGGGACTACAGGCACCCACCACAACGCTGGCTATTTTTTGTTGTGGTTGCCATTGTTGTTCTAGCTGGCCCATCCTGGGTTCTAACCCGCCAGCCTCGGTGTATGTGGCTGGAGCCGTAACCACTGTGCTATGGGCGCCAAGCCAGTGGTATGAATCCTTAACATCTTACCTCTTTGTGGATTTTCAACTTGTCTTATTCCTCCTTCCTCACTAAGAGATACCTAGCTGCAACAGGATTTAAATGGACTTCCCCTGGGATGTTAAGGGTAGAGAATGCTAGGAAGACGCAGCCTCCATCCACATGTCCTCTGCAGGCCTGCAGGAGTGGACTCAGAGGAATCATTACCCTTTTCCTTTCTCTAGATATGAGCCATTGATGCTGAGAAAGCCTGATCGTAGGCGGAGCACAACTCAGACCTGGAGTTTCCGAGAAGGAAAATTGACCTGTGGGTTGCATGGGCTGGTTGTCCAGGTTAGTAGTTTTTGACATCCCCAGATCTGGCAAGCCATGGTTGAGCTTTCTTTGAAACAAAGTCTCAACTAGGTTATATGTGATAAATTGTCAAATAGAAAAAGTCAATAAAAAGTATCCTATTACACCATTTTAGTTAAAAGAAAGCCATGAAACTATTGTTTTGCATCTGTGTGTATTTACATGGGAAGGAAATGTTTTGAAGGTGATATACCGTAAGTGTATTAAGAATGGGTTTTGGGCGATAGGATTTTTTTATCTTGGCTTATATGGATTTTTCCTTTAACATAAATTATCTGCATAATTTAAAAAGAAAAGAAAAATGTCCATTGCTAAGTGAGATGGATTAGTTTTAGAACTGCGATGTTAATGCAGTAGTTACAAGTCCTTTAGGAGATGGTAAACAGTAACCAAGATTCCTCATGCTCTCAATTTGGTTTACTTCCACATTCTTAGTGGTGCCCAAATAAGCATTTAATTGTCATAGCAAATGTCAGAATGGAGATTGCTGGACAGCTTCCTCTGCCCTCTTCTCACCCTGACTACTCTATGATAAACTTCCAGGTACTTTCTAAGCAAATATGTGTTTGGAAAATTACCCAGAATTTAGATTTTCTGCCCTTTCTGGCTTCAGGTTGGGAAGGAGACAATGGGTCTGAGAGTAAGAAGCAATCTTAAAATTGTAAGATGCTGGGAAGTGCACCCTGGGGACGTCAGCGGATGTCCAGCTTGGGCATATAGCAGAACAACATGTGCAGCTGTGTGTGCTATTCTGTCTCAGCCTGGTAGAGAGAGCCCTTGATAGAGAATGGTTAGTGTGTTCCTGGTAGAAACCAGGCCATCCTTCCATACAGGGAGATTGTACTCCAGGGCAGTTTGCAAAACTGTAAGAAGCCTCTGACTACTTTTGGTGAGATTTATTTTCTTTATTTCTATTGCCCTGAGCCTTTTTCATCAAAGACTAGCTGCTTACTTATATGAAGCACACATCTGGAATGGATTTGTGATTTTCAATTAGCAATACCTTTTAGACTTCTAGAGGCAAAAGAAGGCTTGTTATAATTGGTGGGTTCCGCGTCTGACCCTGACTTTACTTAGTTTGTTTCTAAAATGCATGTAATTCTAATTCTCTTGGAGCGTTTTCTTCCTTAAAATCCATTTCTGGTGTTTGTTGTTTTGTGAATCTATTTCATCATCTCTGCTTGTGAGTGACCCTGTAATAATAGTCTTCAGCAGAGCAGATTGTGTTTTGGTTAGGGAAATCAGCTTGTTTCAGTATTGTTATGCTGAATAAAGTAATTGAAAGCATTAAAACATTTTCTGACACTGCCCTTTTAGGTTATATATGCGCTTTCTTTCCAAACCTATAATAGTCATAAAAAGCTTTCTCTGTGTTATAAATGCAACTCAAAATTTCCTTTTCATTACTCAGTATTTAAAAATGAACATAGGACATTTAGACGCTTTTTCTAGTGTCCTCTCCGTCCTTCTGTTTGCTTTCACAGAGCCATTGTTCTGTAGACTCCATTTACTTGGCTTTAATAATAAGGGAGTTTTTTCCAAAGGCATGGATAACTGGGCACGAAATGACATTCTTACCTCCGTATTTCCTTTTAGAAGAGGAACCATCTTTAGAGTATTTGGGTTGGTTGTCCAGCTATAGACAGCTCCATTTGAGATTTTCAACTCTAGAATTTACTTCTTTTTGGAAAGTTAAATGATAGTAATAATTATTTTGTTCTCAGAATATTTCATATTTTTTTCTTTTTCATACAGAGTCTTACCCTGTTGCCATAGGCTAGAGTGCCATGCTGTCAGCCTGGCTCACAGCAACCTCAAACTCTTGGGTTCAAGCAATCCTTCGCCCTCAGCCACCCGAGTAGCTGGGACTACAGGCACCCGTCATGATGTCCTGCTAATTTTTCTATTTTCGTAGAGATGGGGGTCTCACTTGTCTCAGGCTAGTCTCAAACTTCTGACCTCAAGGGATCCTCCTGCCTCGTCTCTACAGAGTGCTAGGATTACAGATAGGCGCTACCAGTCTGGTATAATATTTTAGATTGTTAAGCAAAATCTAATCAGAATACTCTCGGGCTACTTTTTTAAAAATTTGCTTTAATAGTTAGACCTTATTATAAGGCAGAGTGAAACTGATATACTGTATTCATGGAATTATCTCTTACTGATAATTTCCCAAATTCATATAGCATAACTGTCCATTTTAATCGAATAATCCTAACTGATTTTGATTATCTGCAAAGCTGAACGAGTAGTACATTCTTTGCTATACATTGATCATGACACTTCAGAAGACAATTTAAATTTAATAACGTGTTTCAAATGGCATGTGAAACTTTCAAAAGTTGTTGCCTGTGCTTTTTCTTACACATCTTTACTTTAATATCTTTTAGGCCAAAGGAGGGCTTTCTGGTTTATTTGATGGAGCTGAAGTTGTTCTTGGTCCTGACACTTCCATGGAGCTTTTGGGGCCAGTTCCACCTGAACAACAGTTTAATAATCAAAAGATGAGGCCTGGTTCTGGAATCTTATCCATCAGAGTCATCCCAGATGGGCCGACCAGGGCACTCCAGGTGATAATTTATCATAAGAACTGACATAGCATTCAATGTACTTTTCCCTCCCATTGGTTAGTCATTCAATAAATATTTATTGAATGTATTTATGCCAGAACATATTTCTGTAAAATGGGGATAGAATCTGTCTCACAAAGTTGTTAATAATAAAGTAGAAGTAAAATAAAAATAATATGTAAAATAACAAGAAAAATATAAGAATTAAGATAATTCTAAGATATTATCAATGTTATTAATCATTATACTAATATTAATTTTGCCGATTGATATATACAACAAGAATATATAAAGTTTCTAATCAGAAAATTAAAATGTTGTGTTATAAGGGTAGGAGTGAATAGCATAGAGAAAGGGTTTGTGTTCCCAGATTTGGCAGCTGAGGGAGCATTCTGAGGGAAATAATGCTTAAGCTGAGACATAAATGTTAGCTAGACGGAGTTAGCCAAATAGGGAAAGGACGAGGGGCTGTGTACTAAATAATAGTGCATTCATCAACACTTGTTTATTGGCACCTGTAAGATCCAAGCACAGTCCTGACACAGTGGACAAACAGACAAAATTCCCTGCCTTCGTGGAGCTTACATTCTTGTGGGTAGACAAACAATGAATAACAAAAGAAGTAAGTTATATAGTATTCGGGAATACTTGACTTGGCCTATAATTTGAGATTACATTATATAAGCCTGATAATCCTACTGCCTGAGGCTCTCCACTGTCTGCAGCTTGAGAGTTTGCCATGTGGACTTAAAACCAGTTACTCCTTCATTACTACACAAATCTCACCTTAGCAGTACTTTTGAAACTACTAACTTCCATAGAATTCTTGAGCATGTGAGTGACTTGGCATACACAGTGTCATGGGCTAGAATGGGTTTCACAGGATTGTTTTCTTTGACTTCAGATAACAGATTGCTGCCAACGGAAAAGTGACCGTTCATCTTATGAAGTAGATGAACTTCCCGTAACTGAACAGGAGCTGCAGAAATTAAGGAATCCAGATACAGAACAGGAATTAGAAGTAAGTTTTAAATGTTGCATGTTTATTTCTTCAATTATCAATATTTTTAAGAATTTTCCTCTGTGGTTTTCTCAGTTTAGACCTTTTCTTTCTGCCCTGTGGTTCTAAATATGGGTTTTACTTCTCTGTGTTTACTGTTGCCACAACAGGAATGTGTGACTATGTCATATAAATAATAACTGAACTTTATGTGGAATCAGAACATAACAAATATTGCTAAAGGGAAGTTACAATAAAGGAAGCTCAACTATTTGTATTTAGATTAAATTGAAGATAAACTAGGGTTTTGTAGCTGTAGTTCACTCTGATACCCTCTTTATTCTCTCTCTCTTTGGTCATTGGGAAGAGAATGAAAAGTTTTAAGAAGAAGATAAGATGAACATGAAAAAGCATACTGATTTGATAATTATTCAGTGATTTTTTTTTTGTTTTTTAAAAATCAAATGCTTATATGTAAAGTACTTCATTGGATGTTATCAAGTTCAGTGAATGAGCAATTAAGAACTTTTATCATGGCTTGGCACCCATAGCACAGTGGGTACAGTGCTGGCCACATGTACCAAGGCTGGTGGGTTCAAACCCAGCCCCGGCAATAGCAGGAACAAAATAGCCGGGCGTTGTGGTGGGCGCCTATAGTCCCAGCTACTTGGGAGGCTGAGGCAAGACAATTGCTTAAGCCCAAGAGTTAGAGGTTGCTGTGAGCTGTGATGCCACGGCACTCTACCCAGGGCGACATAGTGAGACTCTGTCTCAAAAAAAAAAAAAAAGAACTTTCATCCTAAATAATTATATTTTCTGTAATGAAATGCAGAATATCATCAGACATATCTGATAGAAATATCATCCCATCACTTTGGAGTTCTAGTTGGGGTGGGGGATATACCTAGAAAGGAAGGCTTCCAATGAGATAGCAGCTTTGGAGCCATACAGGTGAATAATAGGACTCTTCTTAATAGTTTTCATCTGCTTAGAGGTAAGGAGTAGAGAGATTGATGCTATTTTGCTTTCTTGTACTTTCCTGGCCACCCTAAACAATCAAGGTGCCATATTTTGGTTTCCTTTCAGGTGCTTGTGAGGTTAGAAGGTGGAATTGGATTGTCCTTGATTAATAAAGTCCCAGAAGAGTTGATCTTTGCAAGTCTTACAGGAATCAATGTGCACTACACACAGTTGGCAACCAGTCACATGCTGGAACTTAGCATACAGGATGTACAGGTAAGGGGTGAAATTTTAGAGCTGTTAATCTCCTTGTTTTCATTTTTATTTTTTATTTTTTTTAGAGACAGAGTCTCACTTTGTTGCCCTCAGTAGAGTGCCATGGCATCCCAGCTCACAGCAACCTCCAGCTCTTGGGCTTAGGAGATTCTCTTGCCTCAGTCTCCCGAGTAGCTGGGACTACAGGTGCCCACCACAACGCCTTGCTATTTTTTTGTTGTTGCAGTTTGGCCGGGGGCTGGGTTTGAACCTGCCACCCTTGGTATATGGGGCTGGCACCCTACTCACCGAGCCACAGGCACCGCCCTTCATTTTTTATTTTTATTTATTTTTTGAGACAGAGTCTCACTTTGTTGCTCCTGATAGAGTGCTACAGCGTCATAAGCCCACAGCAACCTCAAACTCCTGGGCCTATGTGATTTTGTTTGTTTGTTTGAGAGACAAGGTCTTGCTCTGGCTCAGGCTGGCCTTGAACCTGTGAGCACAGGCCGTCTGTCCGCCTTGGCCTCCCAAGTGCTGGGATTACAGGCATGATTCACCGCTCTCAGCCTAATCTCCTTGTTTTCATGCTGAATGCCCAACCAGATCTAGTGCTTGGTATTCTAAAAACTTTAATGTGTTTGAGGAAGTATCTCATGGCCTTCAAAGAATCATTCTTCAAAATAGTTGTTTTTATGTACATTTGTCTTAGTAATTAATTTTTCACTCTATAGCAGAATTCCAAGTATAATAGCTGGTCTATAAATAATATAAGTCAGTCAAGGTGACATGGAGGAAATTGATCTATGGTTCTGTATCTTGCCAACAGAAAAAAAAAAACAGGAAATATAACCATCATTTGGAGGAATTAAGGTTCATCATACAGAAAAAAACCAAGGAAACTAGACTTCCTTCTCCAGTCTAGATGGAATAATAAGGACTAGATTTACTTTCCCATATGAAACAATTCCAAAATTCAAATAAAATAAAACAGTTTTAAGACACTGGATATCAACAGTGAAGGATAGTTCCCTGAAAGGTGGGAAACAAAAGAGGTGAGCCCTGTAATTGCCAATGCTTATCACCTTGAGAAAGTTTTCAGGCTGTGGCACTGCAGGGGGGACTGAGATAAATTTGGTAGTGCGGATGACTTGAAAAAATTGAGGTGAGATTTCAGAGAGACCAAGACATCCATTAGAGGACAGTTTACCTAGCAGGAGAGAGGTATATAGAGAGATAGCTCTGGAGATCTGTAGAGGGTCCCTCTGCAGCCTTCCTAATGCCGCAATATATTTTCATTGTTAAAAAGAGGTCATGACCCACAGGTTGAGAACCCCTGCCCTAGAGTATTCAGCAGACTGTTGATCTGTGACATGTTTGAGGAGACTACCCATCAGAAAGGATGAGAGGGAACAGTGCTGGTTGCTCATACAGGGCTAGAGATAGAGCTTGTTTCCTCAGTGGAAAAACTAAGAATTTATGGGACAGTGGAGGGATCTCAGAGAAGTCTTGCCTCTGTGGTTAATTATCTCTAGACCAAGCACTGCTCCGCACCTGCCTATGAAATCATGTAAGAAAGAGCTGAGTAAATTAATCATATCTCTGTAAAAAGCTCAAGAAGACTTATTAAAATATTCAGCACCCAACAAGGTGAAATTCACAATATCTGACATCCTATCAAAAGTTATCAGGTGTAAAGGAACAGGGAAACACTATATAATAAGGAGAATAATGGATCAAAACACCCACAGGTAACACAGATGTTAGAATTTTTAGAGAACATTAAAACTGTTAATATAACTGTACTCTATCTGCTCAAAAAGTTAAGTAGCGACATGAAAGACATAAAAACTCAAACTTTTAGAGATTTAAATGAAGTGAAAATCACACTAGGTGGAATATAGCATATACCTGTGAAGGAAACTACACCAAAGCACATTACAATCAAATTAGTCAAAACTCAGCCAGAGAGGGAAAAGGTGTGTGGATATGCAAAGGAATAAAGATAAGGATGACAACAGATTTCTTGTTGGGAACAATGGAAATGAGAAGACAGGAAGCTTTGAGGTAGGGTCTTGCTCTGTTTCCCAGGCTAGAGTGCAGTGGGGACATCACTGCTCACTGCAACCCCAAACTCCGGGACTCAAGTAATTGTCCTGCCTCACCCTCTCAAGTAACTGGAACTATAGTTGTGTATCACCATGCCTGGCTAATTTTTCTAATTTTTATAGAGATGAAGTCTCACTCTTGCTCAGGCTAGTCTTGAACTCCTGACCCCGTACTCCCACCACGGTCTCCCAGATTGCTAGGATTATAGGCATGAGCCACTGTGCCCCGCCACCGAAGTCTTTAAAGAACTAAAAGAGGTGGAATAAAAACAAACCCTTTCTATCCTTAGCAAAAATATCTTTCAAAGACAAAAATGAAGGCTCGGCGCCTGTAGCTCAGTAGCTAGGGCACCAGCCACATACACTGGAGCTGGCAGGTTCAAATCCAACCTGGGCCCGCCAAACAACAATGACAATTACAACCAAAAAATAGCTGGGTGTTAGAGCAGGTGCCTGTAGTCCCAGCTACTTGGGAGGCTGAGGCAAGAGAATCACTTAAGCCCAAGAGTTTGAGGTTGTTATGAGTTGTGATGTTATGGCACTTTACTTAGGGTGACCTAAAGAGACTCTGTCTCAAAAAAAAAAAAAAAAAAGACAAAAGTGAAATAAAGGGGCGGTGCCTGTGGCTCAAAGGAGTAGGGCACCAGCCCCACATGCCGGAGGTGGCAGGTTCAAACCTAGCCCTGGTCAAAAAACTGCAAAAAAAAAAAAGGTAAAATAAAGATGTTTTTAGACATACAAAAGACAAAAGAATTTATTATCATAACAAAATCATAAAAATGTTAAAGGACATCATCAGGCAGATACCAACCATGGTATCAGATAGAAGTCTGAATCGAAACAAGGAAATGAAGAATACCTGAAATGATATGACATGGGTAAATATATTAGATTATTTTGTTCTTGTTTAAATCTCCTAAAGAGATAATTGAGGCTCGGCGCCTGTGG